>CAJHNH020000827.1:162500-227787 GCA_905116865.2 Candidula unifasciata | reverse complement strand
ATACATATCAAAGTCGGGAAAGCTAACGGGGGCAACTTATGCCTCAGAAGTCGGATGTGTCGGTCATACTGCAGCCATATTGTAAAAGTTCACAACGCATGTCATCTTCGGATAAAGGCAGAAGGAGAAGAATACATATAAAAGAACACAAGCTGCAGATGGAACAAATGTATCGCACATGCCAATATAGACAAGATGTTGATAGAACGACTTTATCACACATTTCAGAGTACTTAAGCTGCTGATAGAATAATTGTATCACACTGGCCATAATACACAAACTGCTGATTGAAAAATTATATCACACATACCAAAATACACAAACGGTTAATTGAACAATTGTATCACACGTCAAAATACACAAACAGTTGATGGAACAATTGAATCACCTGCCAAAATACCCAAACTGTTGATGGAACAACTGTAACACACATGTAAAAATACACAAAGGGTAAATTTAACAATTGTATCACACATGTAAAAATACACAAACTGTTGATGGAACAATTGTGTCACACATGTCAAAATACACAAACAGTTGATGGAACAATTGTATCACGCATGTCAAAATACACAAACGGTTGACTGAAAAATGGTATCACACATGTCAAAATACACAAACAGTTGATGGAACAACTGTATCACACATGTAAAAATACACAAACTGTTGATGGAACAATTGTGTCACACATGTCAAAATACACAAACAGTTGACTGAACAACTGTATCACACATGTAAAAATACACAAACTGTTGATGGAACAATTGTGTCACACATGTCAAAATACACAAACAGTTGACTGAACAACTGTATCACACATGTAAAAATACACAAACTGTTGATGGAACAATTGTGTCACGCATGTCAAAATACACAAACGGTTGACTGAACAATGGTATCACACATGTCAAAATACACAAAAAGTTGATGGAACAACTGTATCACACATGTCAAAATACACAAATTGTTGATGGAACAATTGTATCACACATGTCAAAATACACAAACTGTTGATTGAACAATTGTATCACACTTGTCAAAATACACAAACAGTTGATGGAACAATTGTATCACACATGTAAAAATACACACACTGTTGATAGAACAACTGTATCACACATGTCAAAATACACAAACGGTTGATGGAACAATTGTATCACACATGTCAAAATACACAAACTGTTGACTGAACGATTGTATCACACATGTCAAAATACACAAACTGTTGATGGAACAACTGTATCACACATGAAAAAATACACAAACAGTTGATGGAACAATTGTATCACACATGAAAAAATACACAAACTGTTGACTGAACAACTGTATCACACATGCCATACACAAACTGCTGACTGAACAATTGTTTCACACATGTCAAAATACACAAACTATTGATGGAACAATTGTATCACAAATGTCAAAATACACAAACTGTTGATGGAACAATTGTATCACACATTTCAAAATTCGCAAACTGTTGAATTTGGACAAACTAGGTCTCACACAATCTTTTTAGAAAGTGCTGCAACTTATGTCACATGCAGTCTCTTTCTCGAAATAAAAACGTAAATGCAAGACAACCCAGAAAGCAAACACCAGAGCGGCACACCCGTAACCTGCACGAAAGTAGACCAGCCCTACAAACTTGTGAATGAAACGTGACCCACTTTGTTTGGGGACACTAACTTAAACCTAACCCCCCACTACTATTACTGCCCGTAGTTGCCACTTTTTGCGGTAGAGGCTGTTGATGAAATAACTTATCCCATATCTCAAAATACACAAGCTTTTGATCTAACAACCGTATCTCACATGTCAAATACACAAACTGTTGATGACACAACTTATCATTCATGTCACAATACACAATCTATTGATGACAAAACTTATCATACATGTAACTATACACAATCTGTTGATGGCACAACTCATCATACATGCCACTATACACAATCTGTTGATGACACAACTCATCATACATGCCACAATCTGTTGATGACACAACTTATCATACATGTCACAATACACAATCAGCTTTGACAGAAAACAAGCGGTAGCCTACATGTCAGAACTCACACCCTCCCCCCCCCCCAACCACCTGCACGCACGCACGCTAGCGCACACACACACGCACACAGACACACATACACAGAGACACACACGCGCGCAAATACACAACTGATGAAACAACTATACACTTTTATACAGATCAAAACAGTCAACTCTATGTATTAAAATGCAATAACTGTTGATTAATACAACTGTATCAGTCATGTTAAAATTCACCAACAAAATACTTTGTCAGTCCTCAGAATGGATACACTTTCATTATCTTCCTGGGTCCACCCCTCGCTGATCACTACAGCAACTGATTTAATTGCTTCTAACCATGCTGTGTTTGGAACAAAGAGATATAAGGAACGGAAGTAAACACGTAAGCAATATAAGGCAAAGATACACGTATTGTATGTATATGACATATATAGGAGACACAATCATAAATACACAAGCGAATAAGTTTCAGCATTAGAACTCTAAAGAAAGTCTTCTGTCGGGGGCACAAATAAAATCCAAACCTGCACAATCTGCAGCGACAGCACTAGCCACGTGACCCTAAATCCTCAGGCGCAAAGACCCTCCAGCCTCAAAAAGTGGCAACTAGAGGCAGTCATGGTAGTTTTTGGTGCCGTTCACGGTAACCGTGACGTTGACCTTTCATTCATAGCTTCTTGGACTCTTCTAGGTCACAGGGGTGTGAGTGAGTCTATTCCGGGGCATCTGTTTGTGTCAAGCGATTGAACTGCGACTCAATTAGTCGCCCACAGAACGGCAGCGCAATGAACAGCTACACGCTGCAACATCATCAGTGGTGTCCCCGAAATAACCTAAAACTAGCGCACACCCCTATGCCCCAGAGCAGTCCAATGATTTATGAATGAAACGACGCGCAGCGCGTAACCTAATTTAAACGTCAAGGTTATCGTGAACAGCACCGTAGTTTGTAATATTTGTATAGTCCAGTCGTTCCACAGCAGTTTATGTGGACAACATCATGACACCCGCCCTCTAGCAGGTGATGTGGTCAACATCATGACACCCGCTCTCTAGCAGGTGATGTGGACAACATCATGACACCCGCCCTCTAGCAGGTGATGTGGTCAACATCATGACACCCGCCCTCTAGCAGGTGATGTGGTCAACATCATGACACCCGCTCTCTAGTAGGTGATGTGGTCAACATCATGACACCCGCCCTCTAGCAGGTGATGTGGACAACATCATGACACCCGCCCTCTAGCAGGTTATATGGACAACATCATGACACCCGCCCTCTAGCAGTTTATGTGGACAACATCATGACACCCGCCCTCTAACAGGTGATGTGGTCAACATCATGACAACCGCCCTCTAACAGGTGATGTGGTCAACATCATGACATCCGCCCTCTAGCAGTTTATGTGGACAACATCATGACACCCGCCCTCTAACAGGTGATGTGGTCAACATCATGACAACCGCCCTCTAGCAGGTGATGTGGTCAACATCATGACACCCGCCCTCTAGCAGGTGATGTGGTCAACATCATGACACCCGCCCTCTAGCAGGTGATGTGGTCAACATCATGACACCCGCATTACCCTCCCAGGGGTTTACCTGGTCTGAACCTAACGTTTTTTGTTGTTGTTGTTCAAAAGTGACCTTGGCTCCCAGCCTTAAATGGGTCCACGTTAATGGTGAGGTGGATGGCGTGAGGTCGACCACTTGACCCACCAAGTGTCGATTGGTCTATAAATAATAGGTCTAGCCCTATAAGGCCAATAAACCTGAAGGTGTAGACAAGGGTCTTTTACGTTACTTGGTACCCATTCTAGGCTCTTTCCACCTGAGCACCAAGTTATTTCTGAAGAAATAAAGTCCCACTAGACTATACTGAATTAGTTACCAGTGCCATATTTACAGCTTCTGATAAGGCTGAAAACGGTATCTGGGGTTTTGCTTTTGCACTGACTTCCAGGAAACGGCTTTTCCCGTGACCAGTGTTCAAATCTTCAAGTAGCACCCGGAGAGGTAACATGGTTAGTCTAACTAGAACAGTGGCTCTCAGCCTTGCTAATGCTGCGACCCTTTAGTACAGTTCCTCGTGTTGTGGCGACAACCAACCATACAGTTATTTTCGTTGGTACTTCAAAACTTCAGTGAATGTGTGTTTTCTGATGGTCTTTCGCGACCTCAGTGAAAGGATGGTTCGACCCACAAAAGGGTCGCGATGCACAGCTTGAGAACCGCTTAACTAGAACATCTTTCCATTGCATGTCAATAATCGAGAAAAGTAAAGCAATCCTGTTCACATGTTATTACATTTAAAAAGCCGCACAGCCCAGCCAGACCACGGTGGGAGCCAGCCTCGTCAGGTCTGAGCCAGCCTCGTCAGGTCTGAGCCAGCCTCGTCAGGTCTGAGCATAAGAAGCATTCAATTCTTACTGTTTCATGGCAGCCGCCGTAGTGTAGCGGCTAGACCCTTGCCAACCAATCGTCAGGTCGTGGGTTCGGGTCCTGATGGAGCCGGCCATTGTTGCATGTGTGTGTGTGTGCGTGTGTGCGTGTCTCTCTCTCTCTCTCTCTCAAAAATAAATCCTAGTCGACCCGGCCTTGAGTGGGTACCAGGTTCAAGCCCGGGGAAATAGAGTCGTGGGGGGGGGGGGGGAGGGGACATTTCTCCTGAAGGCGTGTAAAAGGTGCTTTACTTTACTATTTACTTACTGATTCATCTGTACACCAGAGAGAGAGAGAGAGAGAGAGAGAGAGAGAGAGAGAGAGAGAGAGAGAGGGAGAGGGAGGAGGAAGAGAGATCGAGAGGGGGTAGAGAGAGAGAGAGAGAGGGTAGAGAGAGAGAGGGGAGGAAGAGAGATCGAGAGGGGGTAGAGAGAGAGAGGGGTTAGAGAGAGAGAGAGAGGGGGGGGGGGAAGGAAGAGAGATCGAGAGAGGGGGTAGAGAGAGAGAGAGAGTGAGAGAGAGAGAGGGTAGAGAGAGAGATCGAGAGGGGGGGTTAGAGAGAGAGAGAGAGGGGGAGGAGGAAGAGAGATCGAGAGGGGGTAGAGAGAGAGAGGGGGGAGGAAGAGAGATCGAGAGGGGGTAGAGAGAGAGAGAGAGAGAGAGAGAGAGAGAGAGAGAGAGAGAGAGAGAGAGAGAGAGAGAGAGAGAGAGAGAGAGAGAGAGAGAGAGAGAAAGAGAGAGAGATTTCCAACCAAAAACAGTTGAGAATGTTTTTAAAATGTGTTATCTTCTTTAATTTGTTGGCAAACAAATCATTTTCTCACTATATTTACACTGTAATAATAATAATAATAAACAAACAGTAACACATTCTCTGGGTCGTCACATCCTGGGGATGAAACAACGAAGGCACATCACGCCATCACCACAGACACAACAACAATCACCTGAAACAATGAAGGCACACCACGCCATCACCACAGACACAACAACAATCACCTGAAACAATGAAGGCACACCACGCCATCACCACAGACACAGCAACAATCACCTGAAACAATGAAGGCACATCACGCCATCACCACAGACACAACAACAATCACCTGAAACAATGAAGACACATCACGCCATCACTACAGACACAACAACAATCACCTGAAACAACGAAGGCACACCACGCCATCACCACAGACACAGCAACAATCACCTGAAACAATGAAGACACATCACGCCATCACTACAGACACAACAACAATCACCTGAAACAATGAAGACACATCACGCCATCACCACAGACACAGCAACAATCACCAGAAACAATGAAGGCACATCACGCCATCACTACAGACACAACAACAATCACCTGAAACAACGAAGGCACACCACGCCATCACCACAGACACAGCAACAATCACCTGAAACAATGAAGGCACATCACGCCATCACTACAGACACAACAACAGTCACCTGAAACAATGAAGACACATCACGCCATCACTACAGACACAACAACAATCACCTGAAACAATGAAGACACATCACCACAGACACAACAACAATCACCTGAAACAACGAAGACACATCACCACAGACACAACAACAATCACCTGAAACAATGAAGACACATCACGCCATCACCACAGACACAACAACAATCATCTGAAACAATGAAGACACACCAAGCCATCACCACAGACACAGCAACAATCACCTGAAACAATGAAGGCACACCAAGCCATCACCACAGACACAACAACAATCATCTGAAACAATGAAGACACATCACGCCATCACCACAGACACAACAACAATCACCTGAAACAATGAAGACACATCACCACAGACACAACAACAATCACCTGAAACAATGAAGACACATCACCACAGACACAACAACAATCACCTGAAACAATGAAGACACACCACGCCATCACTACAGACACAACAACAATCACCTGAAACAATGAAGACACATCACGTCATCACCACAGACACAACAATCACCTGAAACAATGAAGGCACATCACGCCATCACCACAGACACAACAACAATCACCTGAAACAATGAAGACACACCACGCCATCACCACAGACACAGCAACAATCACCTGAAACAATGAAGGCACATCACGCCATCACTACAGACACAACAACAATCACCTGAAACAATGAAGACACACCACGCCATCACCACAGACACAGCAACAATCACCTGAAACAATGAAGACACACCAAGCCATCACCACAGACACAGCAACAATTACCTGAAACAACGAAGGCACACCACGTCATCACTACAGACACAACAACAATCACCTGAAACAATGAAGGCACACCACGCCATCACTACAGACACAACAACAATCACCTGAAACAACGAAGGCACACCACGTCATCACTACAGACACAACAACAATCACCTTAAACAATGAAGGCACACCACGCCATCACTACAGACACAACAACAATCACCTGAAACAATGAAGACACACCACGCCATCACAGACACAATAACAATCACCTGAAACAATGAAGGCACATCACGCCATCCCTACAGACACAACAACAATCATCTGAAACAATGAAGACACACCACGCCATCACTACAGACACAACAACAATCATCTGAAACAATGAAGACACACCACGCCATCACTACAGACACAACAACAATCATCTGAAACAATGAAGACACACCACGCCATCACTACAGACACAACAACAATCATCTGAAACAATGAAGACACACCACGCCATCACTACAGACACAACAACAATCATCTGAAACAATGAAGACACACCACGCCATCACTACAGACACAACAACAATCATCTGAAACAATGAAGACACATCACGTCATCCCCACAGACACAACAACAATCATCTGAAACAATGAAGACACACCACGCCATCACTACAGACACAACAACAATCATCTGAAACAATGAAGACACACCACGCCATCACTACAGACACAACAACAATCATCTGAAACAATGAAGACACACCACGCCATCACCACAGACACAACAACAATCATCTGAAACAATGAAGACACACCACGCCATCACTACAGACACAACAACAATCATCTGAAACAATGAAGACACACCACGCCATCACCACAGACACAACAACAATCATCTGAAACAATGAAGACACACCACGCCATCACCACAGACACAGCAACAATCACCTGAAACAATAAAGGCACACCAAGCCATCACCACAGACACAGCAACAATCATCTGAAACAATGAAGACACATCACGCCATCACCACAGACACAACAACAATCATCTGAAACAATGAAGACACGCCAAGCCATCACCACAGACACAGCAACAATCACCTGAAACAATGAAGGCACACCAAGCCATCACCACAGACACAACAACAATCATCTGAAACAATGAAGACACATCACGCCATTACCACAGACACAACAACAATCACCTGAAACAATGAAGACACATCACGCCATCACCACAGACACAACAACAATCACCTGAAACAATGAAGACACACCACGCCATCACCACAGACACAGCAACAATTACCTGAAACAATGAAGGCACATCACCACAGACACAACAACAATCACCTGAAACAATGAAGGCACATCACGCCATCACTACAGACACAACAACAATTACCTGAAACAATGAAGGCACATCACCACAGACACAACAACAATCACCTGAAACAATGAAGGCACATCACGCCATCACCACAGACACAACAACAATCACCTGAAACAATGAAGGCACATCACGCCATCACTACAGACACAACAACAATTACCTGAAACAATGAAGGCACATCACCACAGACACAACAACAATCACCTGAAACAATGAAGGCACATCACGCCATCACCACAGACACAACAACAATCACCTGAAACAATGAAGGCACATCACGCCATCACCACAGACACAACAATCAATCACCTGAAACAATGAAGGCACATCATGCCATCACCACAGACACAACAACAATCATATGTCAGTAAATTAAAAGATCAACACACAGAAGCAATAGATGTTACATATTCATATTTTAAAATAATAATTACAAACAGTACAGCATTGGGTCGACCGACCCCACCTATACTGGACCCCAGGTTACTTCGTAAAAGTAACGTACAACATCTGCGCTCGCCCCTGAAAGAGCGATCGGGACGTTGTGGTTCACAGCTAGGCTGCGATATCTGCGCTTTTCATTCAATATATCTGATTTCATCAAAACCTTAACTATTCGCCTTTTACGGCATGCTTGTTTTGGAAACAGTGTTGCACCCCCTTTCCCAATGTCAGGTCGTCCCTGACCTCACACGGAGAACTGCAGCTGTTTTAAATGGCCTTGAATATGTCCCAGTCGGATTCACATAAGAAAAGTGGGCTTTTTAAGTCACTGTGTGCCAGTCTTTCAGACTGTAATCCCGAAGCGCGAAAAGTAATAAATAATTCAGTATAACCACACACACACACACACACACACACACACACAAAATGAAATGAAATCTAATATTAATTTCTAGTTTCTTCAATATAACATTTCCAATATTATTCACTGATTCGCTATGGTTTCTTTAGTATAACATTATATTCCTCATCATATTAACTGAATTTCTAAAGTTTCTAGATAACATTAAATCCCCCACCATATTCACTGATTCATTATATTCCCCATCATTTTCACTAATTCGCTATATGTTCTATAGCATAACATTATATTCCCCATCATTTTCACTGATTCGCTAAAGTTTCTCCAGTATAACAGAGAGGCTTGGGGAAATAATAAATGGCAGTACTGTCGATATTTCTACTATAGTTAGAAGGTCAATATAGCAGTCATGTAATGTACAACACTGGTAAGAACTATATAAGAAAACATGAGTGTACAATGTGTAGAATGTCGAAGGAGATAAACCAGAACAGTAATATAATGTACACAAGTAGCTAGGACTATCTTTAAACAAAGTATTATTCCCCGATAGGTCGGAAGGGATACAATATAACAGTAATACAATGTACAAGAAAGATAACATGTATACATACGATGAGTATAGGCACATTTCAGGTTTCACAGGTGGCTAACAGTTCCGGGAAAGACAATATCAACACAAATAAAACCGCCTGCTTCTTTTGTCAAGTGAAGTTGTCGCTGCTTACTTACTTTTTCCTTCCACGTATGCCGCTAAGCGTTGTGGGGGAGATGCAAGTTCCTGTCATAAGCAAGGCGGGCAGCATCTGATGTTCTGAGGCCAAGTAGAAGATAAATCGGCTGAACTGTCACTGAGGGTTCACGTGTGACGATCACAAGTTCCCTACTGTGCTTACTCACAAGCTGTTCTTTCTTTTTTTTTTTACACGACATCTTCTTCACTTTGTTTTCCCTCTCCTCTTTCATCACTTCGGGTGTTGAGGGACATAAGGCTCTGCTTTCTGCCTTCTGACCCATCGGCGATCGGGTCGCCTTTTGGCTGGCCGGTGGACTGCTTCGTAGTCGGTCAGGATATTGGGTCTGTCTCTATTGATCGCATCAACACTGAACGAGTCCTTTTTATGGCTACTCGGTGGCCAGCAATGTTAAGCCATACTATAAACCTAGCCACAATTATAACCAGAAAGCTACCCCTTTTGGGAATGCCTGGTAAACATGACGAACTCCCCCCCCCCCCCCCCCCCCCCCCCCCCCCCCCCCCCCTCCCCCCCCCCCCCCCCCCCATGAAAATAGCCAGCCTCTCTGACAACATTGCAGATATAGACAATCAATTTTAGGCAAACGAAAGAAGAATAATAATAATACCGAAAGGTGAACATGACATTTATGACTTTTTTTTAAAGTTGCTACTACATATCTATATATCCCTGTCCATGTCGCTGCTGACACACATGTCATTCACAGTCAACCCACTGCTGCCGGTCTGTTGTTTTTTTTTTAGCCTTTTCTCTTTGGTAGCACACGTCTCCGATTTCCAATTTTTCGTTCAACAGATAGCTATCCTTGGGGTTGGTTCTGCAACGTCCTGTAAAGGATGCACAACTAACCTAACCTAGTTTATGTGCAATTCCTGCTCTCATTTCCCAACATCCCCGTGTGGGTTTCTGGGCCCTATTATAGGGAAAACAAAAATAGACCCACTGAATGCCCAAAAGCATGTCGTAGGAGTCGACTAAGTGGGAGCTTCCTTCGAAATTAGAGTGCATCTGCCTGAGAGGCAAGGAACCACCAGTGTATACACAAATGAGTTAGATCTGTCAAACGGATGCACATGCAAGACTCAGGTTCTCAAACTGGACAGCAGGCCAGAAGTGGACGAACAACCAGAACTTTCGGCCAGAGTTTACAACTGGTGAAAGCGAAGAAGACGAAGATTTTCCAACATTCACTGTTGTACAAGTGCATTTCTAAAATGTTGCTCTGGTGTCAATTTCATTACTACATGCTATCTAAATGACTCACTGATGTCAACGGAATATTGTGTCGACAAAGATGCAAAGTTAATTTAGTTTTTGGACTGGCTTTGATAATATTTAAACTAGGGCTGTACCGAATTTTCGCTTCGTATTCGCTTCGGGGCCGAATAGTGGACCTACTGACTATTCGGTATTCGGCCGAATAGTTGCGGTCGGGCCGAATATGAATAGTAGTTACCTTACACCCGCTTCTGTCTACATGGCCTAAATGCTGACAACATGGAACGATTGGTTTTGTTGAAAGCTAATGTAGCTTTCCTGCATTAGCTAAGCTGTCAGTGACAATTTCCAAGTACAGAGAAGTAAAAACTGTATACATCTGAAAGAGGAATGGGCGTAGACCACGAGGCAGACAAAAAAAAAAAAAAGAAGTTCGAGAGATAATGTCCAGCCAGACCTGCAAACAACTGGTGTCACAAATTGTGAAGATAAGGCCAGCCAGAGAGATGAATGGAGACGAGTGATATCTGCAGCAGTAAACCTCAAGGGCTCAGAATGCTAAAGAAGAAGATGACTATTCTGTGCTACTTTATGTGAAGTAAAAGTTCAGCGTATATTTGACATTATGAATGTGGTTTTTTTTTTAAAGATATATTTTATACACTACACACTATTCGTATTCGGCCGAATAGTTGGTCCCGTTATTCGTATTCGGCCGAATAGTGAAAATCACTATTCGGTACAGCCCTAATTTTAACCACCATATGGCTACCGGTTGCTACAAATGAAGAAAAAATTATTTCTTCTTTACAATTCCTTTCCGCGTGGCACTAACTGTCATGTCGAACCACAACCTTCTGTATTGTGTTTTACGAAATTATTTTGTATTTACATGTTCCTCCGTGCTATACCGACAGACTGTCATATATCATGACATTCTTAGGCACCCCCCTCCCCCAATCTCATTTCATGTGCAAAGAATGCAATTTGCTTCTTCAGAATCTGGAGGTAACTTCTTGAAAGACATCTTCATTGTACCGTTTTTCAAATGTGCACCGAGTTCTACAAATTCGTGTACAAAACCACATCTCAGCATCTTCTAACTCAATAACTTAGTTCGCATTTAAATCACAGTTTGTATTTTTTTTTTAAAAGTCATTCTATTAGTAAAATTCACAAATAGACTTAAAACAGGTAATATATGTGTATTGTAAAAACCTTAGGCTCAAAGACCCCCCCCCCCTTCCCCCCCCCTCTCTCCCTTTCCTACACCGCACAAGCGTTAATAAAGGCAGTTACTAGCATTTTTTTTTTGGGGGGGGGGGGGGGGGGGCAGTTACCTTCACTGAATAGCCCTGCCTTAATTCCTCACCCCCCCCCCACACACACACACACAAACGGTGGTAATGCACGCAGAAATGGTAGCGACAGCAGACAGATAGAGACAGTAAACAAAAGGAGTGCGAGTTTCAATCAATTAATTTCGGTGCCGTTTCCACAATGAAGGTTGGCTAAAGGGTAACACTGACAGCTATCTTGGGGATATTAACGTAGTGAGGCCCACGGCGAGACTACCACGGTGTGATTCTCGTATAACTGTCCGAAAACCAGGAGAACGATAGAGCAGTCGCAAAAACTAGAGATTGCGTACTAGGTGTAGCAGACGAGCCTCACATTTGCGAGGAGGCATATTGAGATGCAGTAAATGAATGATAGATCACAGCAAATACCGACCGGGTGAGACAGGCAGAGGTTGGTAATATTTCTTCCACTGGATTATATATTTCATTTTCAGCAGACCGTACAGGAAAACTGGCACTGTAACATTACACATCTACAGATTCAAGCGTATGCTAAAACCCTGCTGAAGTGACAAGGATGTCAGTGTACCGCATCATCTAATGTTACGCTGACTCATGTTACGTTAAATGTAACCAGATGATGAATCAGCAGAGGACACAATGTTACTGAATTATAAACAGATCTGGGCTGCTCATGTTTCCTCCAAATGTGAAAGGCTGTCTGCTACTATGCAGATGTCGACCCTCTTCTTCGCCTTCAAGGGCTGTACACTGTGGCGGACGGTTCTGGTTGTTTCACCACCTCTGGACTGCAGTCTTGTCCCAGAAACTGAGTGTGTTCCAGTTCCATATGACCAGATGACCGAACCACCCCCCCCCCACACACACACACACACACAAAGTGGGGTAAATCACATAAACTTACAAGAATTCGTCAGAAAGTGATGGACACCCCCCCCCCCCCACCCAAAAAAAAAAAAAAAAAAAACAACTTATCATTATCATCCCCATTGTTGTGAGGCAAGGAAAAGAAATCAACCAGACGAGGTAACATTCAACCTCGAGTACGCTGACAGGCTCATTAGGTAGAAGATAGACACATGAAGTGGCACCAGTACACGTTCTTACTGTCGGAAGTGACAGCACATATTCGAACAGTTATTGCTATTTTGTGTGTCCGCGAAAAAGTTTAATTTTTTTCCCTCAAGTTTATATAGTCGACTTTACCAGACATCTAGTTCTCAGCTAGAATACCGAAAAAAATTGTAAGTTGGTTTCGTTTTGCCATTCACAGCCAGAAAAGATATTTACAAACTAAAAATGTCGTTGCATTGCTGAAAGCTTCACAACTGAGCGTTCAAGAGGAATTACAATAAATACACGTGACAGCAACAACGCTAGTGAAATCCCATGCTAGTGAAATCCCATGCTAGTGAAATCCCATGCTAGTGAAATCCCGTGCTCTAACTATGGAAGACTGTTCTTATCGTGTCTGGGTCTTGCTAGTCACAGTCGCCACCGCCATGGGCTGTGATTCCCATGCCTCTTTGTAGTACAATATAACACTGTCGTCTGGAAAGACGGAAAAGTGCCAACAACAACAAATTGTCTACATTTGAAAAGTGGCAAAATCAGCAAAATTACGACACACTTGGAAAAAAAATATATATTATATATATTTTGAAAAGTGCAAATCAGCCAAAATTACGACACACTTGGAATATATATATATATATATAATATTCTAACAACTTGTAACATGTTCGGAGAGATCAGACACAATAACAAGGATATAATGTTTAGAGTATAACTATTTTCCGCACATTCATTCATGACCCTAAAGATAACGCTTTTCCCACGACCGATTTACAACCAGTGTTTATAAGTCTCATAAAGACTGGCCGCCAATAAACATTTGGTTAATGCCGTTACAGTGTGTACCTATAGGACTTTGGTTGTAAAATTCCTCCGTAACTGATTTGTTCTCGAATCAACGGTAACATGAAATCACATCACTCTACCACTCTGCCTATTTAGATATCATTAGAGCAAATTCTTCAGCGTGTGGTGCACTGTTGTCTGTATCGCCCGAGAACACCACTGTTTTTATCACATCAGCTAGTGCTCTGGTCGGCAACCTGATTTCAAAAACCTGAATAAAAATCACCCAAGCCAGCCGAGAAGTATAGGACAAATACATAAAACCACGACACTAGGTTATAACCTGGTATCAGTGAGACGGGAAAAGAAGAAAAGAAGTTCACAGCTTGATGAAGTATGATGACCAACTCCTGGATACAAAACTGTTTTGCTCTTTTTTACTCACGGCAGAATCAGGTAACGAGTTTCTCCAAGTTTACAAAGCAACCCTGCTCGTGTAGTTCAGGTCACTGCAGGGCACAGCAAGCATATCCTCACAGCTACAGGGCTGTCTGGCCACTGCTTGTTCTTACATATATATATATATATATATATATATATATATATATATATATATATATATATATATATATATGCTCATTACTTTGTAAGCAGATTACAAACTGCATATCACACAGTCGCAAGTAGGCTAAAAGATAAGAATCAACAGTAAATAACAGACACACCAAGCATAACACCTAGCAGCTTTGGCTGCATCCAATACTCATGATTATAGGTTAAAAAACCAACAAAAACATGATCCCTTTACTGATAGAGTATAAAACACCTTATCCTATCCCTTGAGACAAACATGGTAAATGTTTACTAGCCTTCTCTTATATTATAAACTGCGAAATGCATGTGTCTGTGATCTGGCACAAGAATTCATCGCAAACGGTTACCAGAAGAAGGGTGAAACTGATAGATGTTATTCTGGTTGCAATGTCTAATGATAATATAGTTGTAGATCCGAGTTTCCCAAAGTCGGAGCTACTGCAGTCGAGGAGGGATGGAGTGGAGGGGTGGCAGCTTTGTTAGTCAAATTTGGAGTAGGGCGAGGGGGACAGTAGGCGCCTCAGAGCAATGAATAAACATAACACGACGGCGGAGACAACAATAATAATTAGAACACAGGAGAGCACGCACAGCAGTGGCCTACCGATCATCAGTAGAAAGATCCCTCGACGACCATTGTTTCCGCCCATAACTTCCTACACAATCTCGGAAGGTGGGCCGACCTGGTTCATGACGCCAGACCTCGATCTTTCCCTGCATCACTTTAACGGACGTTCGGACTGGGACAATACGAAATAGTGGCTTTGCATCAGGTATTGTGAGATTGGGTTCATCGGACAGTTGGTAGACTTTGGCGATCGACAGATAAACACTGGCGGATATTTTTCCGGCTCTCTGGCTTTTAGGGATGAACACTCTTTTCTACTAGATTCTAGGACAAATCTACCGAAGCCCATCCCCCAAGAGGTTCCGTTGTGCCCACAGCCAACTCGAAGCTCTTTCCGCAGCTTCATCCAGTTGTTTTAACGCCCTTTTATTCGTAAGTCCAGGTTAGTACACTATATGCGAAAATGGAGCTTTGCGTCTTCCTCGACGGCGAAGATTTTTATTGTGTACGCTTCATCTCTCCTCAGACAGGTCACCAGATCATCGTACTTTTCGAGCTTGTACTGGTAATTTTCTTCCATCCGCGACTCGTACGGTCAGCTCTATCACGACGTGCTAGCGTTTTTCAGCAGAGTGCAGGACAGTGTCTGGTCTCACTGAGCAGATTATTTCGCATCTAGGACCTTCCATTTCGGACCAGTCTTTAGAGCGCGCTGGACAGCTGCCATTGTGGGGTCTGAAGACTCGCGTAACATTACTGAACTTGCCGACTTTCAACTCTTCGGTTTCTGATTTGAACGGAAGTACCAGCTTAGCCTGCTTACAATACACGGCCACATTGGCCTGACAAGGTAGTGCTCCAAGCCACTTTCCTCATGGCGGGGTTGATTTTTCTCTCCATAGTCTCCACTGCAGTCTTGCTTACCGAAGACTGACAAACTATAAGCTTTCTGCGGTTTGAACTACATGCCACACCATTCGACCACGCACTCGAGCCTTTTCAGAATAACGCGGGCATGATCCTCGTTGCAGGGACGGCAACCAGTGGTCCCCAAAGATGAAGCAGACGATGGGAAATGACGCTTTCATAGACTATCCTGGGCAAAGCTGAAAACTCAAATCTAGCATTTTTAAAAACAAACTGCCACTCGACGGCTTTTATGGTCAATATAATGCCTATAGTGCGCAAAATGTTGCATAGCATCAACTTAGCCCTTTCTGTACCTCTTCGTATTGGAGTTCACTTTTCCAGTGTGGGTTCCAGGGACCCATTCTTGTGAACAATAAGAAAAGGCACTTTGACTCCCTAACAAAGTGTCGTACCTAACAAACAATGTCATAAAAGGCGACTAATTACATGTGTCCCCTTCAATGTCAGAATGCAGTTGCACAAGAGGCAAGGAACCAACAGTCTGCATACAAATAAGCTAGATCTGTTTTAAAAAAAAAACATGCATCAATGTCTGGAAATAGCTCAAAGTTCAGAAAATAACCAGAACTTTCCACTAAAGTTAACAGCTAGCGAACGCTAGAAGGAGGCGGAGGAAGAAAAAGAACAAGAACAAGAACCACATGGCACTTGGTAGCTATTACTGTCAATATGGATGCCACTTACTGTTAAAAACCTTACCTGGTATCCACTGAACCCTTTCCGTATCAAACAACAAATTATATGTTGACTGGCTTGTCCAAAGAAAATATGCTTGGAGCCATCTTGTCCTATAGGGCTGGTACAGTAATACAGCTAATCCTTAACGTTAACGTCTCCTATCCTGCCCCAGTATTATCACTGTCGAATCCTTCAAGTACAAACACTGTTTTAAAGTAGAGCTGTAGGGGACTGAAAGAGGTTATGTAAACTGAAGTCAAGGCTGAGATAAGTGAAAGATTGTGGGTGGGTCAACTAAAAGAGTTAAAGCTGAGTCAATCAGCAGAAACAATCAGCAGTTAACAGAAAAGTTAAGGCTGAGTTAACAGGAAGAGTTGAAGGCTGAGTCAACTGAAAGAGTTAAGGCTCAGTCAAACTGGCAGCTTAACTGGATAACAATTTTTTTGTTTAAAGGCATGATGAAATCATGATTCTTTCTAAACATTTCATAACTGCATTAACGAGGCCATGATATGTGTCGCCCCTTGATATTTTCCACCAAAAGAAATGTAGTTGTTCAATTCTTCACTTTGCACATGTTTATCATCATGCCCCTTCAACAAATCTCTGTAAAATGTATTAGTGAAATGATTTTTTCTTCTCCTAAGGGTTTCTGTAGTAAAAGGATTAACACATGAAGATCTATTTATTAGTTAAAGTAACAATGTGTTAGGACTGAATGAGTTAAAGTTACACAAGTTTGGGAGCCAAGGAGTTAAAGGTAAAAGGTAAAGGTAAAGTCGGGAGATGTGAAGCAGCGTCATTGCTGAGGTTATAAACCATAAGTGCTATGCCACCAGTACGGGCAGCTGATAAACTGTCCGCCTGTGTCGCCGTTCGCACGTAACTCTGTAGCTACAGCGACGTTCCTCCATTTACCCCAGAGTGTCAACTCTGGTACCCATTTCCTAGAGGCTGGGTAAACCCCGGGAACCGCCCGGTTTCGAACACCGACCGTGGCTACAGCGAGTCGCAGCTGGATTTGAAAGCGAGCCTCCTATCAGCTGTGCTAACGCGGCACCCAAAGGAGTTAAAATCTCCAGCAACCACATAATCTTCAGAAATATTCCAAGTGACAACGGAGGTTACTTCTTCTTTCTGCTGGATAAATCCAAAGGCACAATCTTCGCTGGGAAGTTCACTACACAACTGTTCACACACTGAGTCTGAATCTCTGGTAAAGTTAAGTTATCCGTTCGATCTTCTGTTCCAGGAGAGGTTACATATGGAGTTGGATAGGTGACAGATACTTCCACAGGGCTACTACAGATGTCAACAGAGATTTCCTCCACAGATTTGCTACTGGAAGACCTCTGAGCATTCTCATTAACACTCCCATTAACACAGTTATTACTCACAGATTTGTTCATAATATATCCAAGGGATTTCTTGTTGATGTATGCTTTGGAAGATTCACCATCAGAGTCAACAACCCGTGACTGTTTCTTGCTTTTACTTACCTTACTCACGTGTGAAGAGTCACTGGTTTTCTGATCATGTGATGTTCTGCTGCTTTTGTTTGTGGATGTGGAGTTGGTGCATGGTGTATGGTTTGACTTTCGAGAAATTTTCACTTTGGGATCTAGTAAACAATTATCTGACTGAGGTTTTTCTTGAAAGCCTACTATGGGATTCTCTTGGGGTAGCAATACAGGCATAGAAGTGTCTGCAGAAGGAATTTTGTAAGAAGCGGAGGTTGACACAACGCTGTTGTGAGAAGTTAACTGTGGTGAGTTCTTTGCATTATCTGGAGGCACAGCTATAGCTGGTCCAGATCTATTTGTTGTATCTTCAGAGCTGTGACGATTATAACTGACCGAATCTACTTCTACTGCTGAGACCACATTATCTGAGGTAGGAGAACAACTTTCAACAGCTGTGACTTTTGATGAATCAAAATCTAATGTTGACAGCTTCCTTTTCTTCCAGTTGCGTTTCTCCATGGCATCAGAAGTGGCTACTGCAAGAACAGGCATTTCTGAGGGGCCTTCATATGACACCGATCTTTTCACAGCATACAGCTTTCTGTGTTTCTGAAATTTTGGAATGTAAGAAAAGAAAATATCAGTTGTAGCCTCTGTTTGACACAGTGCATCTCCACTGAGAGGCTGGCTGTTGCTGACAACTTCCTGTGACTTCTGTCCTTGACCTTCAACTACTGCTCCAGAAGTTTCTATGACACTTTGTGATCTTTTAAACCCCAAGATTAGATGATCTACATTCTTACTAGTATGACTGTCACTGGCTACTGAACATTTTGGAAGTTCACTCAAATTAACCTCAAGTTTATATTTAACATTTTTACTAGCGGTTTTGCCATTTTTATCCTTGCAAAGATTACTAGAAGCCGCAAGAACTTCACAAGCCGGGGTCCAAGTGAGTGTTTTATTTTTGCTTTTGCGATGATTTGTTTTAGGAGTCTTACTTAAGATGGATTCGACACTATGCATTAGCTTACTGATTTCCTGTTTAGCTGTTCCAGGCTTGGACTGTGATTTGTTATTTGTTGATGAGCCCAGTACAAGTGTTGGCTCTGGCTGTTTTGAAACATAAGAGCCAAATGGCGGAGGTTGTAAAGATGTAGCACTGCTGACTTCATGAGGATGGACTGCAGCTTCTGATAGCTTATTATTTGATAATGTGCTGCTAGCATTAATACAGGCAGAAGGCGTGGTTGTTCTTGTGGCGTCATTACACGGAACTGCAGACCTGCTGGAGAGTGACGCTCCAGTAACAGGTAATTCTGCTGACAATGGTGTCATTACCTCTGACACTGGTGACGAAGATGTAGATTTTGAGGCATTAGTATCACTGGTAGGCGTGAGAACAACATCAGATGTCGAGATGGCTAAAGATGACAGGTCATCTTCTGAAGAGCACATTGTCAAATTTGAAAGTTTGCTTTCTGGGTGCGATTCTTTGTCTGCTGGTGATGCTGCATGGATGTGGCAAACATCAGACTGTTTGTTGACCAACTGTGTTTTCTTGAAGAACTGTCCAGACTTGGTTTTAGGTGGTTCAGTTATTGTGTAACAAAGATTCATTGGTCTGTCCTGGTGATGGAGAAGACATAACTTTGAATGAAAACTGAAACAACTGTACAGACTGATATCCAATATCGATTACAATAACATTATAATTATTAGTTTTTTTAAATGAAGCATCATCACAATGTTTCTTGCAGATACGTACAGGCTAGCAGGGTTCATCACCTCACATGATCACCATAAACATGGATCAAGTCATTGCTTTTGTCCTGCCAAGCCATCCAGGTATTTATCTCTTTCTTTTCCACTTGCTCTTTTTCCATCAATCTAATTGTCACCAAGTTCTTTAGTCTTTTCCTTCTCATAATATATTCTGAAATACTGATTGTTTACAGTTTTCATCTGTTTCCAGGAAGGCTACCTCCGATATTTTTTCTATCATTCCATGATAGCTCTTCAATTCCTTTCAAATATTTCATATCTTTATGAAGGGATTGTTGAAATTGAGTATTCTTTTTTGATGCCAAAGTAGAAAAAATAAATAAGCCGCTTGCATTTATAGTTATAAGAAAAACTGGACGGTGCCTGCGTAAGAGTTACCGGCAACAATTACACTGGAGTGTTTCACTAGATTTGCTGTTCAGAGTATACCTGTGCAGCAAGCATAGCAGTACTAGTAACTGTTAGTTTTCACATGAGTGGAGTAAGCAAGCAGCAACTGTTAGTTTTACTATGTTCAAAACCTAAACAAAATGGCATATTTGTAATAAAAGGAAAAAAATTAATTAAAATAGTAAAATAATGCATACTTTGGCAATGGAAAGTGTAAGTGGTAAATACAGCCGCTAACTGCAGGCCAACGAAGAAAAAGAAGATGGCAATGGTCACATCATGAGCCGAGGCAGAGAATCATCAAATGGGCGATGAAACAAGGAAACAACTTTTTTGAAGAAATGAGGGCATCCAACAGAAACCATAAATGAACACTGCTGAGAAACTAGATTTCCTCCATGATATCAAAAGGAATGCATAGAGCAGAACAGAACAGAACAGAACATTACACTGTGGACCTTGTGTGATATATAAGGACACAACAGTATGGCAATGATGATGATGTCACCACTTCAACACTATTCCAGTAGACAAAAGGCAATAAGCAGACAGAACAAGGAATTAGAAGTACTTACATCATGCCAAGAGTAGATCAAAGCTATGTCCTGTAACATGAGGTAAATAAGCAGATAGAACAATGAATTAGAAGTACTTACACCACACCAAGAGTAGATCAAAGCTATGTCCTGTAACATGAGGTCCATGAGCAGATAGAACAATGAATTAGAAGTACTTACACCACACCAAGAGTAGATCAAAGTATGTCCTGTAACATGAGGTCCATGAGCAGATAGAACAATGAATGAGAAGTGCTTACACTACGCCAAGAGTAGATCAAAGCTATGTCCTGTAACATGAGGTCAATGAGCAGATCGAACAATGAATTAGAAGTACTTACACAATGCCATAAGTAGATCAAAGCTATGTCCTGTAACATGAGGTCAATGAGCAGATCGAACAATGAATTAGAAGTACTTACACCACGCCAAGAGTAGATCAAAGCTATGTCCTGTAACATGAGGTCATCAGACAGCTCCTCTCTAGCCCTGTACATTTCAATCTGGATATAGACAATGAACACAAACATGTCAATTGCTCTCATCATGCAAAAATTAATTTCTGAACAAAATTGTTAATAGCTTAACAATCTTTATAAACTGCTAAGATAAGGTATAATATATAAAAGTGAATCATGGACAGTTGGTAGATTTGTAAAAAATTATTTGGAAGCTACAGAGGTGGTTTCATAGACGAATGATGAGAATTCCCTCGACAGATAAAAAGAGAAATGAGAATGCAATTTCTTGAAAGAAACTGACTCACAAAGAAAACTGACTGCCCACATCAGAAAGAGACAGTCTGTATTCTTTGGTCATGTGTTGAGAAGATGAAAAAGGGAGTTCATTGTTACGGTAGGAAAGTTTCATGAAAGGAGAGGCAGAGGAAGACAAGAGAAAAGATGCTGGACAGTCTGACGACATGACTTGGAGGATCATCTGTGTTAGAGTTGACTGAAAGTGCACGAGACAGAAGTTTGTGGACAGACAAGACTACCAATGTCCCATGGCATGGACTTTGAGAGGAAGAAGAAGATATAATAATCTATCAGCTACACTGGCATAGTGATTAATGTGATTGTTTGCTACACTGGCATAGTGATTAAAGTGATTGTTTACTACACTGGCATAGTGATTAATGTGATTGTTTGCTACACTGGCATAGTGATTAATGTGATTGTTTGCTACACTGGCATAGTGATTAATGTGATTGTTTGCTACACTGGCATAGTGATTAATGTGATTGTTTGCTACACTGGCATAGTGATTAATGTGATTGTTTGCTACATTGGCATAGTGATTAATGTGATTGTTTGCTACACTGGCATAGCGATTAATGTGATTGTTTGCTACACTGGCATAGTGATTAATGTGATCGTTTGCTACACTGGCATAGCGATTAATGTGATTGTTTGCTACACTGGCATAGTGATTAATGTGATTGTTTGCTACACTGGCATAATGATTAATGTGATTGTTTGCTACACTGGCATAGTGATTATTGTGATTGTTTGCTACACTGGCATAGTGATTAATGTGATTGTTTGCTACACTGGCATAGTGATTAATGTGATTGTTTGCTACACTGGCATAGTGATTAATGTGATTGTTTGCTACACTGGCATAGTGATTAATGTGATTGTTTGCGACACTGGCATAGTGATTAATGTGATTGTCTTTCAAGACAGCCATCAACATTATTCAGCAGGTCTCCCAAATAATGTCGCTCTCTTCAAGGCACATCTGAAAGTCTCTCTTTCTCTAGCCAATGTTTCCAGCCCCATGTGCTTTTATAGCCAACACATCTTTCATGTCTTGTGTCCATCTTCACGGAGGTCAGTGACTCAGTTTTCTCATCATGGCTGGCACATCGTGGTTCACAGCTAGGCTGCAATATTTGCATCTTTCGACTCAACGCATTCCGTGGTTGAACCACAGCTGCTGGCCATTTGGCAGCAGACCGCCATGTATTAGTTTCAACAGTGGTATTGAGAGCTGACCGTTTAGAAAACAACGTAAACTAGTGGAAAAAAACAAAGCCTAGTGAAACCACGGACAGCCAAAAAATGCTGGGAGGACAAACAGCTAGCATTTTGTTTGTTAGTGGGACTGGGTCTCCTTCCCCCCCCCCCCCCCCCCCAAAGGGGGTTTCAAGAACCCACACAATGGCCATGAACCAGTTCTACTGATGACATAAATGCCACTATGTTAAATCTTTTGGCATCATTTCTCTTAACTAGTCTATGTCACTTCTACCAGTAATGTTTTCTGTCATTATAGTATTTTTGAATGCCTCTCTTCTACCCGGATGACCAAAGAACACAGTTTGTCTTTTTCTTATAGCTGTCTTTAAAGTCATGTCCTCGATGACCATTTCTATGGATGAATTCCTGCAGCAGGCAGTTTTTATGGCTTTCAGAAAATGATATGAGAATAACACTGTGGAAAAGATTGAGGCCTCGCCATGCCATATTCCTGCAGAGAGAAGTGGATACGCTACAGCCAAGATTAACTGTGGAGAAGGCAATATTTTTTTTTTAAATGTCATCCGCAGGTTAGGGTTGTGAATAGTTTCATGATACCAGCATTATGGCGTTCAAAGTCATCTGCAGGAGATCTGGCAGCAGGTCACTTGTCACTGAATGTGACTGTGGTATGGATTTATATGTTACTGCAGCAATTAGGAAATGAACATAAACTAAAAACATAGCAAATGAGTAAAAAAAAACAAAACAACATAAAAGTCTTAATTTAGTATACTGACGTTTACCTTAAAATGTATATTCAGTAGTTTTAATGAAAAGTTTGTGCAGTGCGCTGAGATTCTTCAGACTCAGACTTGAGTTAGCAGTAGAACATAACACTTATGGATTACTACCCTTGTACTATGATGTTGATTTGTTGTTTAAACCTAATGAAAAGAACACTGAATGTAAACTCCACTGGAAAGTTCTAGTTGTTCATCACAATCTGGTCTTCAGTCTTCATCTAGAACTTGATTTTTGCATGTACATCCATTTTAGAGATCTGGCTTATTTATATGCAGACTGTTAGTTCCTTGCCACTCAGACAGACGTACGGCGACTTTGAAGAAACATTACTAATTAGTCGACTTTTAGGACATGCTTTGTAGGCGAAGTGGATTATTCACTGAACCCCCAAGGGACTTCCGAACCCACACAAAGACACTAGCTAAACAAAACCCTGTCCACTACATCTTGCCCATTTTAACTGCAAAAAGAGAACAATCATGAGAGAATTCTTCATCTTAACTGGCTGTAAACTGGTGGAAAGTTTTAGTTGTTCGTAAACCTCTGGACTTTAGTCTTGTCCCAGAATCTGAATGTTGCGTGCGCATCCATTTTACAAATCTGACTGAACTGTTTGTAGGTTGTTGGTTTCATGCCTCTCAGTTATATTCACTCCGACTTCCCAGGAAGCCGTGCTTGTTCTCGGGAGGCAGTGGGCCTATTCTTGTTTTCCTCGATCAGGCCCCCGAACCCACACGGGAACCTGTGGAGACGAAACCATGGTAACGTGAGAAGCTTGGCCATGATCTCTTGCTCACTCTGACTGCAGGCCTCACAGTAAAATGTGTAGCCTGACTACCAACCTTGTAACTGTCACTCAAGTGGAACTTTATCCTGATGAACTTCTTTAAGTGGTGAACTGTGACCTCTGATGGGCACAGCAGGTAGCGGCGATCTCGAATCTGCACATACATAAATACATATTAGATTGGAACAAACCACATAACTATATACTCAGAATGTCTTTGCACAAGAATCGACAGGGTCAAAGGAATAAAGGCAGACACCCCCTCCCTCCACATGGTGAATAGAGGGTGAAATTACAAAGACTGGTAGGAAGTGGGATGAGCTGTGTGACGGCAAAAGATGTGACATGGTGTGAGTCAATTGACAGCTTATCCTCTAACAGGGAATAAATGGAAAGGAGAAAAGAAGCAGAAGAAGAAGAAGCAGAAGAAAAAGAAGAAGAGGAAGAGGAGGGAGAAGAAGAAGAAGAAGAAAAAGAAGAAGAAGAAGAGGAAGAGGAAGAAGAAGAAAAAGAAGAATAAGAAGGAGGAGGAGAAGAAGAAAAAGAAGAAGAAGAAGGTGGAGGAAGATGAAGAAGAAGAAGAAGAAAAAGAAGAAGAAGAAGAAGAAGAAGAAGAAGAAGAAGAAGAAGAAGAAGAAGAAGAAGAAGAAGAAGAAGAAGAAGAAGAAGAAGAAGAAGAAGAACGGGGGAGACGGAGGAGGAGGTGGTGGCTGAGAAAAAGAAGAAGAGGAGTTAAAAGATGAGGAGGAGGAGAAAGGGAAAAAGATGATGCGTAACTATTGCTTGAATTTCTACAATAGACGAATAATTTACAGTAAATCATGCTTGCTCTCACGAACAGTTCTCAATTACTAAATAAAGAAACATCCAAGCTTACAAACTCTTAAAATTATAGACTTTTGTCAAAAAAATTAATACTGATCAAGAAGTTGAAATATACTGAGATTTTACCAGCATTCACATATATACATGTAAGTGTGTGTGTATATGTGTGTGTGTGTGTATATATATATATATATATATATATATATATATATATATATATATATATATATATATATATATATATATATATATATTTATTTATTTATAGGATATAAGCAAAATTAAGTATGTCTACAGTTTCAATTACAAAAACCATAATGGAATTAAAACGTTTCTAACTTACCTCAAATGGTTTGCTTTTGCTTTCCCTAGAAACAGAATTAGAAAGGATGACATAGAAAAAAAATGAGAAAAAGAAAAGTAAACATGTCAAATTCATGAAAAAACTTAATTGTCAAAGTTAAAAAAAAAAAAAACATGTATATCCCAAATCTTCCTGTTCCCTTTTGGCACCTGCAGGAAATTCATTCTGTTCAGTACAGTTCAAGCACTCTTCAGTTTTCTGTTATCTCCACCACCCACCCTTTTTACTGTTCATAATATACATTAAAAAAAAAAAAGCAAGGAAGAACAAAACAGTGTGCAGCGTAAAACAGTCACCCTCAGTCTCCTTAATGATGAATACCCACAGGATCTTTGGGTTTGCGTCAACACGAATGGGTCAGCACAAAACGCCAGCAGAAATGGAGGAGCAGGAGTGTACATAAGGCATACAAATAATACTATACAGCCAAAATACCAACTTATTGGCTTGGGATGTCCAGTTTTCAAAATAGTAATAGAATCTCATGGTATTCAGCTCCAATAATTAACGGAATGTACTGTTTTCAGCTTCAGACATTGTGGTGAAAACCCCCACCCCCTCCCACTTTCCAAGATGTTCTCGGTATTGGCATGACTGGTGATGAGATCTAAGTGAAAGCAATTTTAAAATAACACCTGGCAAATGAAAACACACACATATGTCATGTCCATACACACATCTCGTCAGGACAGCTGTGTCAATGTTGTCAGTGTTGTTGCCTTGGCAACATAACGTCCAGTAGATGGGCGTGCAGGACTGCGTAAGCCAGTGTCGTCTGCTAAAAAGCTGCAGAATACGGGCAGACTCTTGTCTGTGACTGGTTGAGTTCTCCCGGCTATTCTGGTTGTGAGTATAACCGACTTTCGCACACTCCAGCCAGACCAGTGCAAAAACGTCAGCTTGTGTTTCAGTATGTGTAACTTGACTAGTTTCAGTTGGACTTGTTAGGGAAACGTACAGTTATTTTTCTTCTTCTAACTTCTGTGACTGATTGAGAGAGAGAGAGAGAGAGAGAGAGAGAGAGAGAGAGAGAGAGAGAGAGAGAGAGAGAGAGAGAGAGAGAGAGAGAGACAGAGAGAGAGACAGACAGACAGACAGACAGACAGACAGACAGACAGAGAGGGGGAGAGAGGCAGAGAGAGAGAGAGAGGCAGACATAAATAGAGAGAGGCAAAGGAAGTGAGCGAGAGGAGAAGAAGGTCTAAAACATTCGGGAAAGTGACAAAATGAAGACGCTTATAGGGAAGACGTGAAAGGACCTTATGAGATTATAAAGGATAAAGGGGTTTGAAAGACAGTTGAGGGCCTACGCTTTATTAGGGAATAAAAGACAGAAGGCAAAAAAAAAAAAAAAAAAAAAAGATCTGTTTTAGAAATATCTGTTTGCCATCTTCAATGCACACAAACATATCCACATACTCTAGTTTTATCCTGCAGATCAAACTCGGTATAATAAAATATTAAACACAATAATCAAGAATGTTCCTAACTCTGTGGATGATATATCAGTAGTTACCTGAAAGCTAGCTGTAGAACCAAGAATGTTCCTAACTCTGTTGATGAGATATCAGTAGTTACCTGAGCGCTAGCTGTAGAACCAAGAATGTTCCTAACTCTGTTGATGAGATATCAGTAGTTACCTGAGCGCTAGCTGTAGAACCAAGAATGTTCCTAACTCTGTTGATGAGATATCAGTAGTTACCTGAACGCTAGCTGTAGAACCAAGAATGTTCCTAACTCTGTGGATGAGATATCAGTAGTTACCTGAAAGCTAGCCGTAGAACCAAGAATGTCCCAACTCTGTAAATGAGATATCAGTAGTTACCTGAACGCTAGCTGTAGAACCAAACTGACGTGATCATCCCCTGGCTTGAACTCCTTCTCCAGACTAGCTTCCCCTCGCTCTTCAAGGCTTAGGTCTTCAAGGTCACCTTCAAACATGAATGAAGCAAAATGTATTTCCAATTAATCAAAATAAACAGTTTCATAATGGTAGCTCACAATTTCTGGGAGCAAGGTCTCCCAAGCACCAATGTCGCCTCCGCACCTCTATATTTTTTTAACGTAACTGGCTGTTTCAGGAACACACTTCTTCTTCTTACAGTCTTACGCCGTATGGCGTTGGTAGTCATGACACCCACAACCTTCTGTCCCGTGTACTTTCAAGCAACTCTGACACAGATTATCCCCCATGCCGTGGGGCGTTGGTAGTCATGTCATCCACAACCTTCTGTCCCGTGTACTTTCAAGCAACTCTGACACAGATTATCCCCCATGCCATGATGGCAAACTGTCCAGCATATTTATCTCAGTCTTTCTCTACCTTCCTCTCCAACTTTCCTAATGTAGAAGCAAAAAATAGAGGATGTTGCCTGAAAGGCAATGAACCAACAGTCTGCATTCAAATAAGTTAAGTCTGTAAAACGGATGTGCGTGCAAAAGTCGAGCTGTTGATCAATACCAAAGTCCAGGAGTGGATGAACAACCAGAGCTTTCTGTCAGAGTCTACAGCCGGTTAATACCAAAATAGAAGAGAAACCTGGAGGCAAAAAATAGAAACTAACGATGACAATGATGAATATATCACTTTGAAAAGAATCCGATAAATATGAGAAATGTCACTTCAGTGAAATATAAAAAAGCTCATACCACCAGTCCAAGGTAAAAGGTTAAGTATTGGTATGCTAGATACCACTGTAGATGAAAAACTATGACACCTCCACATGCACCGGTCAAAGAACTAAAGAATGCCAATTAGCTTTGCACAAATCAATTTGTTTTTGAAGGGTAAAAAATCTGGCACGTTCGTCCATTTCACGTTCAGGCCTGATCTTAAAGGTTGTGATACGGCTGAAGCAAGTGTAGATGATGTTTCAGACCGCTGTGAATTTAAATCATGCGGACACAAACAATTCATTGTACACTTTACTGTCTGCACGGCCAGGTGCATTACTAAAAAAAAAATTAATGTTGAATTAAGAATAGACATCATAGCAGTCGGGACAATGCCATAAGCGTTTCGTCCCCATCTTCAGCAGCAAGCAAAGAGTTCCAATTCCGATGGTGCCAGTAACTGTCTGATTGTACATCCGTTTCGCCTTTCCCTTGAGTTCTGAGCGTCGGCCAGATGCCCTGGTAACTCATCAAAACGCCATTCGCCTCAGACAGTAATGATCTATTTGTACTGTTCACTTGCTCCCAAAGAGCCCTTACAACATCTAGCTGTTCATACATCAATACCCCCACGAGGGTTCCGGGCTCCCATTGAGAGGAAAACATTAATAGATCCACTGCCTTCCCAGCAAGCATGTCGTAGGAGTAGACTGACTGGAAACTTCCTACGAAGTCGGAGAGCGTCTGCCTGAGCGGCAAGGAACAACCATCTGCACACAAATAAGTCAATAAAACGGATGTACACACAAAACTCAGGCCCTGGCGCAAAGCCAAAGTCTAAATGAGCGAACACTGGACTTTCCGCCGGAGCTTACAGCCGGTAAACGAAAGAAGAAGAAGAAGAAGATACACCAAGTGGTGCAGAACCAGCAAGTCTATCTGCCTGCTCGTTTCCCAACACATCGGCATTATCTGGATAAAATATCCAAAGGATGCTAACTACCCGAGCCCTCCGAAGCGATTACCACAGGGTTAAATCAACCTAAAGTGTAGCAGAATAAACAAACTAAATCCGCTGGTGAGTTGTACACTGTATCTATATAGTCTGTGACGCGTATTTCAGCGGAAAGTATTCGTTTTTATGCTTCATTATATGCTGATGTACCTGTAGTATTCATCTGACGAGATCCAGCAAAATATAAGAAGCAATACACTGTGCCTAAAAGAACACTGTTTAATACAATATTCTCACCAACACTCTGCTATCAATGTCAAACATGGACACTGTCTTCAGAGTCCAGAAGTAAAATAGTCAGAACAGAAAGGAAATGTTTACGTGCCATGCTAGATGTAACGAGAAAAGATCGACTTAGGAACGATACCAGGAGGAGAGTCAGCGAAGTAAACCGAAGGGCCCATTCTAAAGATCTCTTCCTCCCCTGACGCTGCGAGGCATTGCAGGAGTAGAGAAAAGAAGAAGAACAAGATAGATTGTGCAATGTACTGTTTGCGCCAGCATTATTTTAATACAGACTAAACTGTTGTCGACATAGTGATTATCTGCTGTTGGACTGCATCAACAACTATGGATGATCTAGCAAGTTCTAGTACTGAACTGGTGCCTCACTGATGAGTACTGGCTGGCCGAACTGCTAACAATGCAGGATTCTCATGCGGGAGACCTATGTTCGAATCCTCGGTCAGACTGGCATTTGTTTCCCTTCTATCGGGTGCAAAAATAAAATCAACCTGTGGAGTCCGAATGACAGCACTAGCCACGCGACCCTAAGTCCTCAGGCTCCAAGACCTACGCCGCAAAAAGTGGTTAATAACGTTTATGGCTTCAGCGATTCCCTGTAAATCAGGCTGCAAGAACACACATTACAGAAAGAAGGGTTCTTTTCTGTTTAGCGACCACATCACGCGAGAGTTAGGGACATCTCATTTTATAGGGGAGTTAAGGTTAGGGTTTGGGTTAAATGAATGGCGACTACTACTAACCCTAATCCCCCCCTCCTCTCTCTCTCTCTCTCTCTCTCTCTCTCTCTCTCTCTCTCTCTCTCTCTCTCTCTCTCTCTAATATGGGGATGTTCCTAAATCTCGCGTGATGTGGTCGCTTAACAGAAAAGAACTGAAAGAAGTACTTTTCCAAGTCGCGGATGAAATTATTAAACTGAATGTTCATAATGATTTAAGTATTTAGAAGATAATTAGCATATGCAACCAGTATAAGGTAGACATAATTAGAGTAAGTACGTGCAACATGAAAGAAAACAAACCTCCTATGAGATGAGATGTTTGAGAATGGCTGTAAATAAAATCAGAAGAGATCGAGTGAGAAAGGACATGATCACAAGAACTTGGAACAACACCCATCATCAAATTTACTGAGAAACAAAGAATGAAATGGTTTGATCATTTAATGAGAATAAAACCAACGATGCCAGCAGCAAGAGCGTACAACCTAAAAATCGAAACATCAAGAGGCAGTGGAAGAACGAGAAGAAGATGGATTGAAGGAGTCACTGACAGCAAAACATCATATCATATCAAGCGATCGATTGCGCCCTGGCTTGGCAGCCGATCGTCAGATGAACTGCGACGCCTAGCGGTATAAGCAGATACTGACAAAAGAAAGAAGAAGTCGTGCAACTTACTCTCTGGCAATGTGGCATGAAACTCCCTGCGCTTCCGCATTTCATCTGAAATAAAAGAAATATCATGGAATGAACAAGACGTGTATGTTTCTCAGCTTTCAGTTCTGTCCCTTAGCGACCCAGCGGTCTCCTAGCAACTACGCATATGGCGACTAATATTGTCCTATAGGACGACCACTATTCCGTAGCTCAGCGGTTCTCAACCTGCGGGTGGCGACCTTTTGTGTGTGTGTGGGTCGAACGACCATTTCACATGGGTTGATTAAGACAATCAATATGAAGAAACTAGATTTAAGGGTCGCGGCATTAGAAAGTTTGAGAGCCACTGCTCGAGCGACTGACACTTTCTCTCAGCTTCTATAAGCTTCAAGTATTTTATCCCACTTGCTTCCACGATCCTCCAGATTCTTTTGTTTCTTTTCGTTTACTGTTTTCTGCTTCTTTTTATTGTCACACAATTTACACCACTGTCATCGTATACTGTCTGTCAGTTGTCATTACTTCCCGAAAAAGTATAACACTATCATACAAAAGAGAAACAGACGGTTACTCAGAGAGAGAGAGAGAGAGAGAGAGAGAGAGAGAGAGAGAGAGAGAGAGAGTGCATACGTGCGTGTGTCTGTGTCTAGGGCAAAATCTTATACAAGCATTTTCACGCGGCGTGCATTTATATGTAATGGTACATGCATGTCTTTATGTGTGTGGTTTAGATGTATATATCTATGTGTGTGTGTGTATATATATATATATATATATATATATATATATATATATATATATATATATATATATATGTATATATACATATATATATATATATATATATATGCAAATTAATACAAATATATATCTGTATATGGTGATTACCAGCCCCCTCTCCAACAGCCATCCTCAGGTACTAAAGTACCGGTCCAAGCCAGGAGTTGTGGTGCAATTAACAACTTTTTAGCCAACATACTTGGCACACAAAAACCAGACCACAATTATAGCCGACAGTGCTCACAGTAGGTCGAACGTGGTGGATTTTTTGTTTTGATTTGATAAATGGATTGACAGACAGACGGATTCACGTTCTGATCCTCTCGTAAATACCCAACAGAACATAGCAAAGCTGAAGTATGTTTCAAATCACATCAATGATAAACAAAAGTGTAAGAACTACCTTGAAAAAGGCCGGGCACAAGCTTGTACACCAGACTCTGCAACGTCTGGTCAGGTCTGAGGGGGAAAAATTGTACCTGTTTTTATATTACATTTGAAACACTGCAGTGTGCACATGTAAGTGTAAGTTCTAACATTAACAGTACACTGTGTATTAAAACACCTAAACTATTTCGAACTAGGCATTCCGTGTACTAGGTTTTTTAGTTGGAAAATGGGCGTCGGTGTTCAACAAACATAAGTGTCTCATTAGATTACGCTCCTTAGTATCTAGTATATCCACAGATGAATCTGGGGTATCTAAACGTCATCTGCTAGTTCTTCCATGGCGCTAAAAGTCGACAGTTTTGTGTGTGTGTTTTTTTCCAACTTGGCGGCGTCGTTCAGCTAACAGAAGTGTTCGAATAGATTAAATCTTAGTATGCAGTCCATTGTTTCCTAAAGCGTCGGGACGGTCCAGATTGCTAAATTTGCAAAATAAACAGTCATTACGTTATAACCAATCAGATGCATCCTTTTGGTTAAAGAATATGTTTTTCTTTAGTAGAGTGCCACACTTCGACACAGATTTCATAGCACTATGGAATTTGTGGAGGTCAAAAGAAATTAAAAGAAATACTAAACCTGACATTTTTAATTCTAAGGTCAAATCAATACTTTTGTATTGGGGGGGGGGGGGGGGGGAATGGAGAACAATTAAGGCGATGATTACTAATAAATTACAGACATTCATTAACTGGTGTCTGCGCAGAATAGAAGGAATTAAATGATATGATAGAATAACTAACGTAGAGCTTTGGGAGAGAACTAATCAGGCTCCGGTGGACCAAGAGGTGAGGAAAATACGCTGGCGTTGGATAGGACACACACTGAAATAAAACAGGATAACCGCATAACTAGAATGTCTTTGCATTGGAACCCACATGGGCATATAAATGAAGGGAGGCCAAAAAACACAAACAGAAGAGAGTTGGAGAATGAAGTTAGAAAGATGGGGAGGACATAGGGAGAGCTCCATGTAATGGCGACGGATAGAACGGCATGAGTTGGTTGAGGGCCTTTGCTTCACCGGTGGATGGGAAGGCAGAAAAAGAAGACACTTCGACACTGACTGGAAGTTTGGCCTGAGCAAAAACTTTTAGGCAGAAGTTAGCCACGATATGTATTTTTAAATAAGAGACTTTCTGTACCAACCATCTGAAAGAATTGAAATAGATAACTACTTTAGCTTTACTGATTTTTCAGTCGTTAAAACAGATACGGAGTTTCTCACAGCAGAGTTACAGAGTTAATACTCTATGTGATTAAAAGAACTGAGATGACTAAATATTGTACACTAGACGCAGCAGGTTCATTCCGAAGCCAAATTCAGAAGGAAAAAATCCAATCCAATGAAAAAGCATATAAAGACTGGATGTAATGAAAACAGAACTTGGATGGAACATATTGGGGAGCCAGAAGCAGCGAAAACGTACGTGTGTGAAACCTATACGAGGTTCAACAGATGAGCTTATGAATAACAAGGTGCAATTTTAAACATCCTAAGACAGAACAAATTTCTTACTTAGTTTGAAAAGCTTAAAAGCGACTTCAAAACAATTTGCTAAACATGGATTTTCAGAAGGAAAAAAAACTATAAATCATTTTGCAAGAGAAACGTTGACACAACATACAAATGTAACAACAGAACTAGGAATTAACTGTCAATTACTATCCAGTACTACTGTGTAAATAAGCTTCACACACACAAAAATAAGTCAGAACAAAGAGCTGTTTCACTTTATATACTAAGAAATCCGTCCTAGTCTGTCAAGGTTTCAACCTCACTCCAATCAAATGAACCCACACTTGCTCCGTTCATGTGCCACTGAACCTCAAATGATATGCTTCTCACTATCCCATTTGAATCCTGTTAAACAAACAATCAGAAGCGGCACAATCCAGAAATTTGCGTACGCAGTAAATGCATATGGCAGCTGCTAGGGGTGCCAAAACCACCAGTCGCCACCAGAACTTCAGTTTGTCGTTGACGAAAGTAATCGGTCACCGTAAGCTGGCTATACACACGTAAAATAATGACATAAGATATTTCACCAGCCCACACGTAAACAGACGACATGCCATATTGAATAAATCATTGAAACTCTAGTCACGCTTTGATCACATTTACTATTTTCTGTGTTATGCCATAGTGGAGGGAAATCCCCCACAGCGATTCTCTGTGCAGGCTACCCAAAGCCTTGTCAGATAATCATACAAAACTGCACTATTCCATTGGTTACTTTGTTCAATTGTTCGGCACAGAGTGAAAAACAAGACTTTCATCAGAAACAGAAACGTTGGTTCAGAGACATACCGGATGTTAAGCAGGGGTCTTGTCTTGTGAATCTGGGCATCACAGATGGGACAAACTTTGCTGGTTTCCAAGAAGTTCACAATACAGGACCGGCAAACTGGAGATAGAATGGTTCAACATAATCTTATAGTGTCGAAATCAATAACATCATCATACTAGTGCCTTGAACAGACTCTGCACATATAAACACACTTGCAGCAGGGGACACGTGATACTGACATGATTGCACAAGAGAGAGAGAGAGAGAGAGAGAGAGAGAGAGAGAGAGAGAGAGAGAGAGAGAGAGAGAGAGAGAGGATATGAGAGATGAGAAATGAGAGAGATAGAGGTAGTGAGATATATGGGGTATGAAACAGTGAGAGAGAGTGGAGGAAGAGAGCGGTATGGGAGAATAAAGAAAGATGAGGCGAGAATTAAGACATGGAGGAGAAAAACAGAAAGAGCGAGTGATACTGTGAGTGACACAGTGATGAGAGATATAAGAGGTGAAAGATAACAAATGAGAACGAACGAACGAACGAACACACTTTATTTTTAAAGGGTTACAAATTGGGCACGCAGGCCCGTCTGACATTCGGCCCTGAGAGACAGAAAGAGAGAGAGAGAGAGAGAGAGAGAGAGAGAGAGAGAGAGAGAGAGAGAGAGAGAGAAGAATGAGCTTAGAAACGAAAGCCATATAACAGGCGAGAAAGAGAGACAGAGAGGGTAAGGAAGAGAGTAGAAAAACAGCTTTATACTCCAAGATAGTGGAATGGGAGGGCGCCACGATGGCAACCTTTTTTCGTCATTATCATCACGTGCCGTGCCGAGAGACGTAAGGCTGTCATATTTCGCCATCTGACACGATCACCAGAATTACGGACCATGTAGTGTCTCCCCCCCCCCACCCCCCCCCACCCATATAGCCCAGCCATTCGGGATGTATACTCTGCCTTCCTTTTGTTCTCTCTCTACCAATCCTGCCAGGTGTTATCAAATTCTAGCGAGTCCATCCTTTCTAATAATATGTCCGGAAAACATTCACTGTCTACCTCTAATTAATCTAATCAGTTTTATTATGCATTTTTTAAATGATGTCTATACATCAAAGGTTGCCTACGGTCTTCTTCTTCTTCTTCTTCTTCTTCTTCTTCTTCTTCTTCTTCTTCTTCTCATCCTCCTCCTTCTTCTTTTTCATGTTCACCGGCTGTAAACGCCAGCGGAAAGTTCCGGTTGTTCGTTCACCTCTTAATTAAAGTCTTGCAGCAAAACCCGAGTGTTGCGTGCACATCCGTTTTACAAATCTTACTTATTTATTTCTGTTGGTTCCTTGAATTTCAAACAGATGCACTCCGACTTCGAAGGAAGCCCCCAGTTAGTTGACTTTTACAACATGCTGGGGAGGCAGCAGGTCTATTCGTGTTTTTCCTTACAATAGGGCACCGGTGCCCACACGAAGATGGCTACAGTGTGCCCACTGTTGTCCTCAGGAATATCATGTAGTGAGGCCCTCATCTCTTCTAGTCGCGACTCTGGTACTTTTGTCCCAAAACCACAAAAGCAGTTTTATTTTAACCGTCCACTGCGGGGGGACGAACCAACCATGACTGTCTACAGTAACTGGAGACAGTAAGAAAAGAACCATAGTGCTCAAGGATTACGAAACTGCTAACCGCTTTCACTAACCTCTATACCAGGCTTAATTAGTCAACGACTTTCATCCGTCTCAAGGAGCACTGACTCTCGAGTATTCTACCAGTCCATGATATGCTCTGGAAACCCACACATTTTCGCGGAGTCAATGTTTTTCAGCCTGTCTGGTTACTGTCCATGTCTCACATGCATACAACAACAGAGGGTCTCTATACCACCTTGACTCTTTAGATCTCAAAATGTTTCACAACATCGCGTAATTCGAGAGGCAACCACTATGAAAAGTTTCGAGCACAAAACTTTTAAACAGGAAACGTGGAATGCCTGTTTTCTTTAGTTATATAAGGCCAAATGAAGAAGAAGAAAAAAGTAACAGAACATACTGTGTAATGTTTGGGATTCATGTGAACGAGTTTATCACACAGGATGCGCTTCTTGGGACCAAGAGAGGTAATATCATTTTCCTCACAGCAACAGACAACCTGTTTGCTGAATGTCACTTTTGGCTTTTGTGTAACATAACAACATCAGGGTTAATTCAGCTAAGGATCACCAGATGTTGCTGGAGATAAGGGATACAGCGCCGAAGAAAATGCATACAATGAAACGACGTAGTTTCTAAAGGGAAGCTTTGGGAGATAACTAAACAAACTCTTGTCAATGCAAAGGTGGGGATAATAAGATGAACAAATTATTTGGATCATAATTTAGCTAGAATGTTTTCACCCCTTTGGAACCGACCAGGTAAACGTCATAGGAGAAAAAGGCTAAACAATACACACACGTACGCGCGCGCGCGCACACACACACAAAAGACATTTTGAAGACTGTGTGTGAACTAATGTTGATAGAAGACACAAGGTTAGAGGAAATAACAAGTATACGAATGTGTTAACTTGGAATTATGAGGAAATCACACAAGAAGGGACGTGTGCAAGGAACGTGTGCATAATCTGTATGCTAAGGAAACCGTTAGCACCTTCCATTGTGTCATGATGAGGATCCGTTGTTTAAACCATAAACCTGTGCTCTGCGCCTTAAGACATTTGCTACCGCAGATGGGGCATCTACGGGAATGCCCAGTGTGCTATGATGCCGATTTTTAAATCACTAATCTAGTTTTTCTCGCTTCACAAAGAGACCAACTCGTAGACTGTCTCCCTCCCATGCGGGTAATCAGTTATCTTAGCGAGTTCTCTCTTTTTTTTCAGACGTTTCATAACTATTTTCATCTATCCATGGCGTTCTCATCATTCGTCTGCAAAACCGCATCTCTACACTTACACAAAAGTTTTTACTAATCACTCATGGTTCACTTTCGTACACTTAAATTGTGTGTTTTTTGGTGTGGTAATAACATGACGAAAGGCAGGAATATCAAGCCTGCATTGGGGGAAAAAGGTCGTCAACTTTAATATATTAGATGCATTCGTTTCGTCTTTTTGTTTTTGTTTTTTTGAGTTTCCTCAAATACAAATCTAAACTTTTGTAACGATGTGAGAAGGACCGTGAAAAACTAGATGAGATCATGTGGGGAAACGAAGAAATTACAAGAACTTATTGAAAAACACCTATAATTAAATTCAATGAAAAACAAAGACTGAAATGGTTTGGCCATTTAATAAGAATGAATATGAAAGCTAGCAACGAGAGCGTAAAACAAAGAAGTAGAAACACCAATAGACAGGGGACGACAAAGAAGAAGGATTGAAGGACTGACTGATATCTTGAGACTCCACAACATCACGGAATACGGAGCAACCGAGTGTGCCCTAGCTCGGAAATCGACTCTCCGTGAGTCTCCTATAGACACAAAGCAGAAAATGGACAAAAGAAATCAATCTCAACAGCGTTAACACCATCTGGTAGTGCATTTATTTTAACCAGGAATAACCTGTTAATAACCTGTTAAAATCAGTTGCGTTAAAAGTGCCTTTTTGTTATTTCTGAAAATGGATGTTAGTGTTATACGGTCGCGCAGTGTGATACTTGTTTGCTATTTATGACCGTGTAGATTAAACAATCATGTTTTTCGTGATTCTAAATTGCGAATACTGCGCTGTCTTCACTTCTGTTATTTCTACTTACACATTTTAGTGACATTATTTCCCAGGTCGACCCAGCCTTGAGTGGGTACCAGCTGCAGTCCTGGAAAGTAAAGGCGGCCGGCTTGATGCTGACCACATCACCCACCAAGTGCCGACTGGTCTACAAAAATATAGGTCTAGTCCTATATTCCCAATACGACTCATGGCGTGGAAAAGGCTCCTTTTACTGAAATAATTGGTTCTTTACGTTGAATTCTCATCCTCTACCAGCGCTTCTCAAACGTTTTTCGACGCGGCCTTCTCGGGTGAAAGAAATTAATAATGCGGCCACTTATCCTTAAAGCGGCTTGAATACTTAGGGGGGAACCAGTGCAAATTTAACGGTCAGTAGTCTTTAATGCGATGAATAAAACTGTTTGGGTGAATTGTTCATTATTTGTTTTTTTATGGGACGTTTAGTTAATTGTACCCTAAAATCACGTGAAGGTTGCTCCTGTATCTGTCTTTAACTGTAAGCGAACGTTGAGAATGCACTGCAACCTTGCCAAGCATTGTTTTCTGAATAACACCTTCACCCAGAACTCTTCTTGGCTCCCTTCATGGTATTTCTGTGTTTAAATTGTTGTCTTTGCTGATCTCAAGTAGATTCGGAAAAGTTCTTGGTTATCGCCGCGATACACGGTTTGAGAGCTTCTGCTCTATAGTGACATTTTTATGTGTAAAGGAGGTTGAAAAAAAGGGGCCGGGGGGGGGGGGTGATATTTTGGCCACCTCTCTCACTCTCTCAGTTCTCGTTATGCCTAGTGGCACATGAGGCTTCAGGGAGGACTTTCCATGCTTTCCTGTCCTGTGCAATCTTCAGTGCAGTTTTCCATGTCAAAGATGCCGCACTCAGGTCACTTTCCATCGTTCGTCTCCATGTTGTTTTTGGGCGCCCCTGTTTTCCCTTTCCCTCTGGTGTCCATGTGAGAGCTGTTTTGGCAGGTATATCAGAAGTCATTCTCATAACGTGGGCAAGCCATTTCCATCTTCTCTTGGTAATCATACTGTCTAAAGTTTCTTGGTTGGTGGCCTGAAGTAGTTTAGTGTTTGAGATTGTATCTGGCCAGAAAATTTTGATAATTCTACGTAGACATGTGTGGTGGAAGGTGGGCATCTTGTGTGCATCCTTTCTGCTAATTCTCGAGCATTACGCTCCATAAAGAAAAACTGGCAAAATGATGCTCTTGTAGAGTCGGAGTTTCGTTCCTCTGCAGTAATTGTTGGATTTCCAGATTTGCCCCATCCTTCCAAAAGGGGAGTGTGATATTTTGGCCACCTCTCCCAGACATATATCGTTGAACCTACATTTAGTTAACTGTATCGTTAGGAATTCATATTTCCTGCGCTCTAGTGAACAATTTGCTATTGTATTATACTACTGACAGTACTTGGTGTCACACAATACATTCATTGATTACTATGTTTGTTTTAGTATCCAGAAGCCATGAGTTGTTAACCCCTAGGCTCGGTATTATGGATATCGCAACCTTTCGTTCTTGATTCCATTGTAAATACCGTAAATATGGGAGAAATGTGGCTTTTCTGCCTACCCCCGAGAGTGAACCCGGACCACAAGAAGTTCGTCACCGGGTCACCGCGCAATCTGGTTTAGCCAACTACGCTAGAGAGCAGGGCATTGATCACTATAAACATTGTATACACTGCTCAACAGCTGTGTCTAACTTCTGTAAAGGCATTCTATTGTTACCCAACTGTTACAATAACCATCTGTCTTATACGTTGTACTATTTAAACCCATCATTCCTCAAAGACTATTCTAGAATTACCAGTAACAACTAAATAACAATAATAATAACAATAAAGAGTTAGACAGTGTTGGAGAATCACAGGCTTGGCACTGCAAGAGTTAAAGTGTTGCAGGTTAAAGATGAGAGGACCGACGTCGTTACACCGGTATAATCCCACAGAGCTCGGTCTCTCTTCGCCTGCCAAAAGTCTCACAACTGTTTTAATATCGCCTTCATTTTCCACATATATCCAAGCGGTAACCAGTTTTCTTCGCTACCTCCCCTCCCCCCCCCCCCCCAAAAAAAAAAACTAGTTGCCTTCTACGACATGTTTGCTGTGCGGGAAAATGAAAAAAGGGAGGGGGGGGGGGTAATGGGTTCTCCAAAATGGAGCCCCGGAACCCACTCGGGTGGGGGGGGGGGGATCTAAAATGATTATGAGGATGGTTAGAGAAATGAATACTCACATGAATGCAAACACTCTATGACTGTAGTGGCTTGAATCAAATAGCCCCCACAAAGAGCACAGAGGATATGCGGGTTCAAATCCCGCACTGCGACACGTTTAGAGCCATACATTGTTACCCTGTATGTGTGGAACCTGTCCTGGTCACGTCATGTAGTGCTGTATGAAAGAAAAAAACAAGGTAAGTGAAAGTGTGCAGATCTAAACACAACAAAAACTGTTACTAGAAAGTTCAACGGAGGGAATGGAGAAAACACGCACACAAATACAACATCACTTTCGACAAAAGTCTTTATCAACGGAGTACTAAATGCAACCTAAAATGTGACTGGAAAACTCAAAGGACAAGACGAAAGAGTTTCTAAACAACTAAGGCCAACACGAAAGCCAGAAATAATAGTTGAGGGCGGGGAGGGGGGGGGGGGAGGGAGGGTGATATAGATATGAAGGGCTAGCCATATAAAAAAAAAAAAAAAAACAACGAAATAAGTCTTAATCTTAGTCGATATTTCAACTTCACTACAATCGGGATTCCCCATACTGGCTCCGTTTCTGTGCCAGTACAAATTAAATGAAATGTCCCTCACTGTCTCATTTCAAAAACTGGTGAACAAACAATTGGCCCGGAACAATACAGAAATATGCGCACGCCGTACATGCATACGGCAGTTGCTAGAGGCGCCAAAGCCAACGGTCGACACCAGAAATGCAGTTTGCCGTTGACTGGCATTGTCGGGCACGATAAGTTGGCTAAACAAACGTAGAATTATTACATAAGGTATTTCACCTGCACAAATTAAATGCTTCCAAACGAAAAACACAGCTCATAGGGCTGCACCAAGTACTAAACTGAGTGGCTCAGGCAGCGAAACTATCGACAACCGTCCATTTGTGGAAACTGCATTAGCAAAGCACTGCCAGGAGCAAAAATATATTTGAAGCAAAACATTCTGCCGTGTCCAATCCTCCATTTTAGACCGGAAGGCCCCGAAATAAGTAAAGAAGGCGTTTAAACAAAAAAAAATGGCAAAGATATATAAAATGCAATGCAGACACTGGTTGCCCATAAATAAAATCACCAACAAAGGAAAAGTACGAGATTTCTTAAATGACAATATCGCATTTGGCTTGTGAAGCTACACCGGTTTTTATCCCCCCCCCCCCTCCCCGGGTTTAAAGACCAATGGAGACTTGGTATGTGCTGTTAAATGACGTCGTCTATTTTCATCACCACCATCACCCTTCTGTGCTGCCGTACCCATACAACTGCACTGACGGTTATTCTGCCATTCCGTTTTATCCTGAGCAAGATCGCCTTCATTTCCACAATATTTCCTGGGACCCGTTTAAAGCTGAGTCAAGCGTAGATATTTTTTTTTTTTTATATAATCGTTTTCAATGCAGACTGGACCCCAAAACTTGAGGGCTACAAGCAAGCGCCTAGCCAAAACTCTATCGTTGCTGCTATTCCCCAGGAAACACAACGCAGAAAAAAACATCGAATAGCAGGATTTAAAAAAAATGTCTTCCACGTGTGGGTTCTGGAGCCCTATCTGGAGGTATGTTGGGGTAGGGGGGGGGGGAGAATAGATCTACTGCCCCATTTACAAGCATGTCTTTAAAGGCGACTAATTAGGGGCGTTTCCTTCGAAGTCGGAGTCCGTCCGCTTTTGAGGCAAGGAACCAAGAGTTTGTATACAGATAAAGCAGATCTCTCAAACGGATGTGCACCCAAAACTCAAGTTCTGAATCAAGACCAAAGTCCTCAAGTGAACCAACAACCAGAACTTTCCACCAGGAATTTACAGCCTGTGAACGCGAGGTGGAGGAGGAGGAGGAGGAGGAGGAGAAGGAACATACTCTGGAAGATAAGCGGTATAAACATTATGCCACATTAGCTATTGAGAATAATATTTGGAAATACTGTGTTTTTAAATTTAAAAAATTTACAGCCACCAATGTTACAAATTTTTTTTAAACAGGCAATTGTAGCACTAAACTTAACTGATACAAGAGAGTAAGATTTTAAAAAAATGTACTGTAAACAAAGTGATAGTAGAATTTAAATTAGGTTTTTCAACACGGGCGAATAGTAGTATTGACAGTATTTTACTTTAACACGAACTTCAAGTAAAAATTCATTCTGACTTAATTTATATACACTACTTGTCCGGAACGCTAGCGCAGTTGGTTAAACCTGACTTTGCGGCGACCGGTTGAGAAACTCCTCGTGCTCCGGGTTTACGCCCAGGGATTGGCAGAAAAGCCATATCCCTCCCAGATTTACGGTAGCTATCATGGAATCAAGGCCGAAGGGTTGCGATTTCCAAAGAACAGAGCCAACAGGTTAACAACTTATGGTTTCTGGATATTAAAAAAAAAAATACTACTAATAAGTTTAATATTATCTAACTTTACATAGACTACTATAAACATTAAAATGTGTTTACTTCACAAAAACCACCATAGTAACTTCATATGTCATTATTATACAGACCAACATAAGTTTTCCTATTAGTTCACTTTACATAGCCAGGTTTTTTAAAATTGATATTTGTAGCATGCATTTTGTCCTACCAAGCATAGACTACTAGTTGAATTATCATTAGCTAAATGTTAGCGGAATTTTAATTAGTTTATTTTACACAGACTAACTAGTGGCGTTAATTTCGGTATCGGAAAACAGAAGTAACCGCATCCGGAAAACTAGGCTCCACAAAGTTTCCATGCCGATTTATCTCCATTCTCGTGATGTCTATGGACCTTGAATGGCTGACGATCTTAATTAGGGCTTATATTCGGGGTATGCCTTATATTATTTTTAAAAAACCTGAACAATCTTCTATGGCTTAATTTTGGGGAAGGTCTTTTAAGAATCTTAAATAATATTCTAGGGCTTCGTTATTGGGAAGATTTTATATTATAACTGGATCGAGTGACTAAATGAACAGAATAGAAAACATGATCAGGAAGCGAAACGAAAGGCGGTCACAAATGAAACTGAGCGTTTCGATTAAAGTTTTAAGAATAAATCCACGGGCGTTCAATAAGGGGAAAAAAACACCAAAAACACACAAATAAAATGAATGTGTGAAGAGAAAGTAACGGAACATAAATACCTCAGTTGAGAACAGCAAAAAGTGTAAAAAAAAAACAATTGAATATAAGGATGAAGGATGATCAGGGCAATAGGGAAAGAGAAAAATACGTGGATTGGCAGCTCATAAAAATAATATTAATTATTTAAATTTTACAATGATTACATTAGAAAAAGAAATGCCTGGGAGGTTATGGACGAATAAACTAGGAATTTGGAAATTTTCTAAGAAGAGGCGGGTGGTATGATCGCCGAAACAAGATTGTATGGCACTGATAAAAATGCCATATTCGCCTCTATGGTCAGTGTTGTTACAACTGACAATGGCTTAGCAGCTACTTTACGCAAGTCTATAAGATGTTTAGGTAAACCATACGCTAACTTAATTTCCAGTTGTCTCTATACAAGACGTTGCAGACTGTAGCATAAATTAACTTGAGAGATTTGCAAGTAAAGGATTCCCGAATCTCGAACGCCCCCAGTGTTAAAGAATTTAGAACCCTAAAAGCCGTCTTTCAGGTGCAGATCACTCTAAGCGTTCGCACTGAAGATCTTCAGAATATCCCGATTCGGCCCACCTGTAAGTTATTCGCATCAACGTGTAGTCTGACCTACGTGTTAGTCGCATATTTGTAGTAGTCCGTCAATATCTATGTTAATCAGTTAGTAGCATAACAATCTTTCTGCGAACAAAATGAACGTGTAGTTTGAAATCTGTACGGATCACATCAATCCGCGCGTTGTTTATCAGCGTCTTTGCCATAACAATTTACTATATCACCTGATTCGAGATGTGTGGATGTGTGTAATTCAAGGACAATGATTTGTGGTTCGTTTATCACTGTTTTCATCGCACAATCAGTCTGTTGTTATTCGAGGTTCTAACTAGTGTTGCCATCCAGATTTAGATGCTTCCCTTGCATTTAGATGGCCTTTTTGACGTTTAGATGGTAGATGTTTTTCTAGAGGTTTTTTCATTTGCAGTGAATTTATCAAATCTAAACCTAAGAAACAGAATTAAATTTGACATCTTAAATGCTATCTTGTCAATAAAATTCGGCCTGATAAGAGTAGGAAAAAGCTGTTCCACTTATGAGCTTCCTGACTGCGTATTAAAAGAAATTGGAACAGCTAAAGCATACCAGTCATTTTGGATCTGAAGCTTCAACTTCATCATCCAAGCTAAGCTTATCCTGTAGATCTTGTAAGGCAGACTTCAGTGAAGAAGAGGACATGATTCTATAGGGTAAGTCTTATCAATTGCTATGTAATTTGTGACTCTTTCCCTTTGAATGTTTTTTCTAAATGTTTTCCACGCAAATTTAGATGTTTTTAGATAATTTTTGACTCTGTTTTGGATGTTTTTTGTAAAGAAAAGTGGCAACACTGGTTCTAACATCCTTGCTGATGGGTTGCGTTTCTGTCCGTTCCGGTGTCACTGAAAATCATACATAATGTCATTAACTCCCCCATTTGATAACCAGTGAAAAACCTGTCAGTCCTCGCAAAATCTTGAAGTCTGCCCAAGCAAAGTAAGTATGCAAGTTATTCTCCCCAGCGTCACTGTTACCTGCCAAATCTTAATTAAACATGAGACGTAATCACACCTCGATCCTAACTTATGCACGTATATGTATGTAGAATCAGGCTTAAAGACAGACAGACAGCCAGACAGACAGCCAGACAGACAGACGGACGGACGGACGGACAGAACGAACGAACGAACTTTAGACAGACGGACGGACGGGCGGGCGGGCGGGCGAACGGACGGACGGACGGACGGACGGACGGACGGACGGACGGACGGACGGACGGACGGACGGACGGACGGACGGACGGACGGACGGACAGACAGACAGACAGACAGACAGACAGACAGACAGACAGACAGACAGACAGACAGACAGACAGACAGACAGACAGACAGACAGACAGACATGGGTAAAAGGAAAAAATGGGACAAATTAGTCTGCCGGTATTTCCACCAGTATTAACCGACATTTGCACAAGCAGGAGTCCAATCACTGATCGCAGGGTGTCTGTGAGTCGATCAGTCAGCCATGAATGTTACACAACTACCAGCAGACGGTGCACCAGCCCTCTCATTAGGCCGCCCTCGGCACGTTTCCCGGTTATACATGTTCTACGAGAAACCCGATATGCTGTTTTATCAGAGAGTTAAATGTGCACACGGGGCAATAGATTATGGCAGTGCAAATAGGTCTGCACTTTCTTCATGTATACTTGCGACTGCAGTCAGTTCCAAAAGTCGTATTCTCAAACTTTAACTAACAAATATCTTGAAAACACCTGTACGGATCAATACCAATTTGTGCAGGTGGTCTTAGATTTTCAATGTACTTATAATTTCATAATTTACAACTGCACAGCTGCTGTTGTCTTCTTACAGCGGCATACTTCTTTGATATTTGTAGGAATAATCATTTGTGTACCAATGAAAAAAGAACATACAGTAACTGACACAAATCGTACTTTTAAGAGCCAGTCAACAAGCATTATGACAGGACACGATGTATCCACTTTTATTCAAAATAGGCGTGCCTACCGCAAGGAAGTTTAAAGGGGCTGGGGGGGGGGGGGGGTGGTTGCAAGCGATTTCGAAACTGCATTTGTACTTGCGATAAGCTGTTATACTAATATTTTTGTCATGTTTAAATTGTTTTTAAAAAAAAAACATTTAAAAGTCTATTTATAAAACAAAAAGCCAGTGATGTTTATGTGTTCATGAGCAGTTTGTTCATCTACCGTTAAAAACCTGAGTAATAGGATTACATAGTTCTTGTTAATAGTGCTTGGGGTTTATTTTTTGTTTTTCTCCTCCTTTTTTGAATTACAGTTTACCGTATACTCAAGGGCGTCTCCCCTGGAAAAAAAGTGGAGAACCACTGTCCTAGTAGAAGCTAAGCTGCCATCCCGTAGATCTTGCGCAGAAATTAGGGAATTATATGGAATGATAAAATCACTACGATAGATATACTCTTAGCTTATGATAGGTAATGTCATCTACGTTATCTGTTTATGTAACCCATTGATGACATTACTGGCTATACGCTAAAATGTTGAGATCTGGGAGAGAACTAAAGTTCCAGTGCACCAAGAGGTGAAGAAAAAACGCTGGCGTTGAATAGGGCATATGCTTAAAAAAAAAACCTGATAACAATATAACCTGAATACCGTTGTACTGGAACCCAGAGTGACATATAAATAGCGGGAACCCCCCCCCCCCCCCCCCCCCCCCAACAACAAAAACAACAACAAGATTAAGATTGGCCAATCAGCCATGTGTACTTGTGGACTGGCACCTGAGACAACAGATCACATCCTCCAAGACTGTCCCAGATTCAACTTCTGGCCAAAAGAAAAACTTATGGAATTCAAACTTTACGGGCCGCTTAGTGAATTACAACAGAAAGTGAAATTCATACTAGAGACAGAATTGCAGATATAGATAATTTTTTTCATGCGAACGGAAGAAAAAAAAGAATATCTTACTTTGTATAGACCAATCGACACTCAGTGGGTGATGCAGTCAATGTTACATCAACCGTCTTTACTTCCCATGGCATTTTCTAGTGCCCATTTTAGGCTGGTAATAAAAGTCAATTATTTTTAAAAAAAATCCGTCTTCCTGAGGATTCTTCTTCTTCTTCTTCTTCTTCTTTTTTCTTCTTCTTCTTTTTCTTCTTTTTTTTTCTTTTTCTTCTTCTTCTTTTCTTCTTCTTTTTCTTCTTCTTCTTTTTCTTCTTCTTCTTCTTCTTCTTCTTTTTCTTCTTCTTCTTCTTCTTCTTTCTTCTTCTTCTTTTTCTTCTTCTTCTTCTTCTTCTTCTTCTTCTTCTTCTTTTCTTCTTCTTCTTCTTCTTCTTCTTCTTCTTCTTCTTCTTCTTCTTCTTCTTCTTCTTCTTCTTCTTCTTCTGAATGTGCTTGACTGTCTGTAACTAAGTATGAGCATCCTTGTCAGTGCCTGCGTGTTTATACTGTGAGTTTGTAAGTAGGTGAATGTACGAGAGTGTAAAGTGAGTAAAGGACCCTTTTCCACGCTTTCAGGTGCACTGGGCATACAGGGCTAGACCTATATTCTGTAGACCAATCGGCACTTGGTGGGTGATGTGGTCGACATCACGCCGGCGATCTTTACTTCCCATGACATTACCTGGCAACTGTTTACGTGTAGGTCGACCTGAGAGCCAATGTCATTTTTTAAGAAACAAAATTGTGGCTACGTCAAGCTCCGAACCCACGACATTGTGATCCGCAGGCCAGCGTCCACCGCGTAGGCTCCCGTGTGTGATTCAGAGTGTGTAAATACGTCTTTACACCGGTGGACAGGACTCACCCTTCGACCATCCCTTTATTTGCTAGAAATTGGAGACATTATCGTCCCCACAAACCTTAATCATGCGTTTAATCACTCAGCCATCTGCCAACATCTACAGTTAAAGTTAGTTGCGTTTCCTTTACAGGGCGTTGCAGAACCAACACCAGCATGTTTTGGCTGTTTCTGTTTTTTTAAGCAAATTTACGTCCAGTAGTTTGCCATTGTGTCTGGACGGTCGTCTTTGTGATAACACTGACGAAAACAACACAAGGCCCGCAGCTGGGATCGTGCCCGGCACCTCGGCATTACGAAGCGCGTTCGCAACGCATAATCCACAGATGCCGACAACATCCATAGTAGTGCACAATTATGACCTTAACCCTGTCCAGACGAGGTTACTTCATAACCGAAGCGGTTCAATTATAACCTTACGATTAAATACAAAGGGGATTCACATCAGAATAATGACTCTTTTGGTCACCAGGTGTTATTGGCTCAATATGATGTCCTAGTGGGGTTCAACTTCACTCACTCCTTAACAGTGTAGACAAACAATGCGAAGCCGTGTGGTGTCTATGTGCGGTGTGAGGTAAGGCTAATATTTTTACACAATCGGTCTTGGTCTGTCAAACAACAGTCACTTGGAAGTCTTGAGCGAGATCAGAACAAGAAACCATCAGTTTGGTAGTCGACGTTATTATCTCCCCACCACAGACAGATTCCGCCGACAAATATACAAGTTATGACATATGGCTTCAGGAAACCTTGTCATTAATTGCGACCAAGCTGCACGTAACTGAAACCTGGCAGACGTAAAATTGACTAGGTCAAATGAACAACTCGAGAAACCATAGTCAAACTTGATGAGAAGCGTAACTTTAGAACATAGTCACGTCGGTGCCAGACAACAATATGAACCTTGTGTTCAGTGAAGTTATCGAAGATGGGAATACTGAGGCAATAGAAATCAACCTTGTGTTCGGTGAAGTTATCGAAGATGGGAATACTGAGGCAATGGAAATCAACTATCGAGCGTTTCAACTGTCTTGCCCTCCCACTTTATAACATCTCGAAAACTTCTATACATATCAACATATATTTATGCATGCGGCCTTCGATCCTCCGTGTCCTTAAGATTCTATAATCTACAATTTCACAGGTGCTGCTGATTCTGAATGCTGCGAATTTATTTGAACTTTGACTAATAATGTGTGTACCCCTTAAAAAGAAAAAAAAAAGAATACACAGTAACCAACACATTTGAGGAAAATGTTTCGAATGCAGCAATATCAATTCATTTTTACAGTAATTAATTAGATCGTGTGTTTGTTTTTTGTTTATTCATACATTTTGTATTTTATATTCAAGACAAACCAATGTGTGCAGTGGCATCATACGAGAACTGCGTCTAGCTGAAACTGAAATGTCAGACTGGAACGAAATGCCTACAGTTCTACACATAGAATCACGCACTCACATAAACACACAAAGCACGAAGGTAAGTACACACGCACGCATCTATTAATTCAAAAAATCGATTTGATATTTATCCTCTTGGTCGTGAAGGCATTTTTCATCCCGTTTCCCTTTCCATCGCTCCAGCGTAGTCGATAGAGCATTAGATGTCGAGTTACAATCCCAATGCTTGTCCCCGTGCGTGTCCGGTCTCGGAATCGAGCCGGGGGATGCCAGAAAAGCCGCATACTCCCCAGATTAACGGTGTACGTGGCACAGAAGCTGAAGGACATTGGTGCTCACGACACTGAGCCAAATGAGCTATGCTCAAGTGCATCTGGTCCCCCCCCCTCCCCCCCCCCCCAAAAAAAAAAAGGAATCGCCATCACAGACAGATCGCCAGTTATGGCTGCCAACCTTTCTGGGAATAGTGACCTTAGACTTTAGTCGTCGACCTAGTTTCCAATTCTCCCGATTAATCTAAACCGGAGCTATTAAACGGTCGGCCCGCAGGCCGAAGCTGGAACCTAGAGGCCTAGTAAGTGGACCCGCGAAACACTGCCAGTTGTCAAGTATTAACGAACATTCCAGAAAAGCATGCGGATGCCACCGGTCGTTACAGCAGCCAGAAAAGAATGGGAGTTGTCAGCCTAAAAACACCTGGAGACATACTCAGGCGAAGATCAGAGCACTTATGGATACGTTCGATGTGCGATAAAGATAATCTTTCAATGAAAAATGAACAATGATGAACAATATTACGCTTGAGCTCGGGCCTAAGGTCCATGACGATCCGCATTTCAACATTTGGGGTGCTGATTAAACGTAGCCGAGTAGCTCTGAACTAAACACAGTAGAATACACGCGGCTCAGTTACACACAGGTTTGTGTATGCATTTGATAATTATATGATCCTAGAGTACTAAGGTTTTATTCCCGAGGCGGACGGTTATTTAAAAAAAAAAAAAAGACCCGTTCTTGTGGTTTTCAGACTGTGGTATAAGAATGGTACAGCGGAAGAGACAGGGGTCTGTTCACGTAACATCGTTACAGACAGCAAAAGTACCTGATAGCCACATTGTGGAAACGGCAGATATTCCTAACCCACGTACATATGCACACTCGCATTAAAAATATTTCTGTCTTCTTATATTTCATGCCATGTGGCGTTAGTACACATGTAATCCACAACATTCTGTCTCGTGTACTTTCAATCAATTCTGATATAGGTGATCTTCCACAGAAAAATACAGTGCGTATATAATATTCGCTCGTAACTGCAATTGGTAAAACCATTCATTCTTAAGTATCCAGGTATACTAGGCACACAGAGACATAAATGGACACCGAAAAAGACTATATTTTCCGACACGATGTCACAGATACAAGGTTACGATTGAAAAGCTGGAGTGGCCAGTCCACAATGCTGACACTGATCCTCACTAAAATACATAGTACCTACTTCACATCAGAGCCGTGGTCGTGGATAGGCTATTGCATTTGTCTGCAGGGACGCAGGATCCAAGGTCCGCCCTGCCTTAAAGGGGTGACAAGAAAAGTCGTGGGGAGTAAAATGAAGAATAGTAAACCAATATATCCCGGGTGTCGTCACTTGTTAGTTGAGGGATTCATGGAAAAGGTCTTCGCATACAGCTGAATGGTTCTGGCCTGAAACAAGTTAGGGAATTTTAAATATCTAGAAAGTGTCTTCAAGGAAGATGCCAGAGTAGACAGAAGTGTTCGAAAGTAATTGCACCTATATACTACCAGTTCTCACTATTATTAAGACATCGAAACGTAACTATGAGTGCAAAGAGACATATTACAAATATAATACTTAATCCAATATTAAGCTATCAGCGCCAAACATGGACACTTTCTAAGGCCTATGTACGTAAAATCCCCACTTGCGAGATGAGATCCCAAGAAAAGCCGCCAACATAACCATCAGAGATCGAGTGAATAACGATACTATCAGACAAAATGTGGGAACGACACCGTGTACTAGATTAATCGAGAAACAGCAGATCAAATGGTTTGGCCATCTCGTTAGAATGCAGCAAGATCAAATACCACTACAGGCACTACATCCCAGAATATCAGCTACAAGAGCAAGGGGATGACTACAAACTATGGATCGACAACATTAAAGACACTTTACGCCTTCATAGGATGGCAACAGGAAGTGCCAGCTAGCGTGCATTGGACCGCAAATTGTTCCTTTCCCCCGGCGCTTAACGGCAAAAGTGGTTTATGCTGATGACGATGGTGATCAATGAGATGAACTAAACATCTGTGGGCAATGTTTCTATGTGTAGTCAGGATGATGAGTCGACTGATTGATTAGCTAAAAAAAAGCAGATAGCAACCACTGTGTTATGTCATCAGCACATAAAATGATACATTCTACTGGGTAACTGGCGCCCTGAGAGGCTTTATCGGACACACCTGCTGGCCAGGTACTTGATTGTATTAATATAGTACCAGCAGAGACAAATGCATACACGCAGCTAAAATGAGAAAAAGAGAGAAAAAAAAAGAGAGACAGGCAGACAGACAGAGACAGAGGGAAAGACAGACAGAGAGAGAGAGAGAGAGAGAGAGAGAGAGAGAGAGAGAGAGAGAGAGAGAGAGAGAGAGAGAGAGAGAGAGAGAGAGATAGAGAGAGAGGGGTAAATTCCATTATTCAGAAACAAACATATACCAGAATGTTCACAAGGGGTGCATAGTGCCACAGACACTGCGAAGCTAGAATCTGATTCGCTGGTTCCATTTTCGGTGGCGCTGCCGGTTTTGATTTCTCTCTAATGGAAAATAATATGGTATTCCTCACTCCCCGCCCCCCTCCCCGATTCAGGAGGCAGATCGGAAAGAAAGATGTGGTATCACTCCAATATTATCCTCTCAAAACGAAGAAGGGAAAGATGATTACAACAAAGAAAGGAAATTTTGAAAATCTGAAGAACACTTCCAAGAGTTACTAAACTGTCTATCTGTACTTATCGACACACCTGATACCAAGAAGGATCTTCAGGTAAGAGCAAGGGTGGTTCGCGGGCAAAGATTTGGAATTACCCCCATGGTCGTGGGCCAAATAAAAAAAAAATCCATTGCAAACATAACTCCCACATTTTCTCGTAACACGATATTTGTGAGTGATATTCTAAGAGTTTAAAACCCCTGACGACGCCTTTGATGACATATCTCACCCACAAAAGCCCTTCTATACATTCTCAAATGTATCTGTGCTGGCCGATTATCAGAATAAATCATGTTCTGTTCTTGTTCTTCGTCTTCTTCGCGTTCACCAGCTGTAGTTTCTGGTGGAAAGTTCTGGTTGTTCATCCACTTTTGGACTGCAGTCCTGTTCCACAACCTGGGTGTTGCGTGTGCATCAGTTTTACAGATCTGACTCATGTGTGTGCAGACTGCTGGTTCCTTGCCTCTCAGGCAGATGCACTCCGACTTTGAAGGAATCTCCCAATTAGTCGACTCTTACGACATGCTTTTGGGTAGTCAGTGTGTCTATTCCCCCCCCCCTCCCATAATAGGGCCTCGGAACCCACACGGAGATGCTATTTTGTGAGCTCAAGGGCCAGACAGTTATTTCACACAAGCTACACCGGCCATTAGAAAGTGCTCGACGGGTTAATGTTGGTCTCCAGGCCATAGTTTGCACACCCCTGGCCTAGAGCCATTTCCAGAGACAGCAAGGCTCTTAAAGCTGAAATGGTTTATAAGTGGTGGAATTTGCCTATAATCGCTGAATATGGAGTAGACAGAAACACCAAAACTGCTGCGCAGAATTTTTTTAAGAAGTCTGGAACAATGGAAAAAATTTCACAGCAGTGGAAAAACTGGTACTATCACCAAAAGCTACCAAAGAACGGCGATTTAGTAAACTAATAACTGAAAAGGCATCTCACTTCTACTAGTAACAACGGAAATCTTCAGCCGAATTGTTCTTAAGAGAATGTCTCAAGCACTTGATAGTTCAACTGAGCAAGAGTAGCAGATTTTAGAATGAGAAAATCCTGCACTGACCATATTTTAACATATGGCCGTGAATCCTGGACAATCGGTAGGCAGGCCAAACAATTTCTGGAGGCCTCGGAAATGTGGTTTTACAGAAGAATGCTTAGAATACTTTGGACAGCCAAAAAGAGCAACCAAGAGGTTTTAAAAGAGGCGGGAGCCCGAAGACAACTTATCACAGACATCAGAACGAGACAGTCATCATTTTTCGGCCATGTTATGAGAAGAGGGAAAATAGAACATGTTGTGACCACTGGAAAGATATGTGGAAGGAGAGATAGAGGAAGACAACGAGAGAAGATGCTTGATATTCTTGTTGCATGGCATGGAGGTGTGTCGGCACACGAACTGATACATGCTGCAGGAGATCGCAGATTATGGAGAGGCATGATTGCCCACGCCGGACGGCAAGGCACCTGATGATGATGATGATGATGATGATGATGATGATGATGATGATGATGATGATGATGACCAAATTTTACGCTGCGTCATTTAAATGAACGAAGTAAGGAATGCAATAGCGCAGTTTATATGGTTTTTGTCGAGTTTGAAAATGTTTTTGATAGCCTGCATAGGAAATCACTGTGGCAAACCAAAGACAATAGTAAACGTGAGCAAAGCAATTTAGAGTTCTAATGCAAAAGCATTCTGCGTTAATTATATAATAGAACGTTTCTAAATAACATTCTATAACAATGACGATAAATAGGAGTGCCCCTGTGCGCGATACAAATTCCTCCACAACTGCAAAATCATAAAGAGCTGCATTGCCAAATTTCAAAATCAGAAAAGCAAATTATAGACAATACTTTTTTAGCATGCGTCCGTCGGTCCTATTCACGTTTCCGGGCCCATCTACACACTGGCTGACCTTTCCTTCATGCTTGCCCCGACTAGTCTTAAGTCGAAAGGGCGTCATACTGTCTTGTCTCCGACGATACAGCTTTTAACGACCCGAGAACATATATAACTGGCCCTAAAGCAAACCCTGTTACCCACAGTCTCAGCCTAGGTCCTGTGAGAAAGTCCTTTCGAAGAAAACAGTAAATGTGACACCCCTCTGACGTAGACCAGCCTGAGAAAGTGTGTAGATGGGCCTGGACACTTGAATAGGACTATTACGCAAATTTTTTATTCTCAGTAGTGCTAGGGAATTTTTCCACTGTGCTGAGAATAAATATCCTTGCAGAAACTACCACAGACAGAAACAACTATGAATATAATCCGCGAGCGATGAAGTTTACCCAAAACTAAAAACGAAGCACATGTAATGCGCACACACACGGGAAAGTTGAATGCCCACCATAAGAAAACATACCATATCTTTTTAAATTCTGCTAGCAAGCAATGTAAAAATCGTTCTTATCTCTAACCATAATGTACAACTGTACAATTTCGTCAAAACTAAATAAGACTAGTTCTTCTTTCATTAGCCAGAATGTCCCCCCTTCAAAACATGCTGGTGTTTCCCAGTCGGCTTCATGCATCAGTCTAGCCCTGTTCGTGTTTACACAGCAAAGGCTGCCAGCCAAGAAACGGTGCGCCGAGCCCAAAATGTCTTCTCACCCGGGCTTGTGCAATCCGAGCGCAGAGGAGAAACCCTACCGTTGAGAACTGACCTAATTTCCAGCCCACAAAGGTCAGCTCTTGTCGAGGTCACTAGGGGAAATATTTCCCGCAGAACGAACGTGCAAGTGTTTTAGTAATCAGTGTAATTAATTGCTTACATTCAACGCAAACGCAAGAATGTCTAAGTGATATTGCGTAGTGTGCGCGATTGTGTCTGTGTATGCGTTTGGGTATGAGACAGGGTTGCCAGATGAAAAACTGAATTTTTTGCCAAACCATTACCCAAAATATGCCAGAAAAATGCCAGATAAGGTATAACATTGTACTCGCTTCACATCAAAAGCTATAGATTGAATTCTTCACCGTCATCCTCACTGGAACAAGTGGAAGACACGGCGTTAACGTTTTCGGACGTAAAATCTTTAAGCATTTTCTCAGATGGGATTCTTTGCAACTCATCTATAATGATGGAATATTTATTGTTCCGAAAATCACCAATAAGATCACCCTTAAGTGCAGGCGATAACATATTTTTTATTAGGCATGAACATTTAGCTATATGCAGCTGTATGTGCTCCAATGTACTCCCCCGACCATGCGCTCTTATGATTTCACTTAGATGATCAATTGTGCGTATTGCACAATGGCAGGTCATGCCTACAGCAAGTTGCAACTCTGCTGCCTTTAACTTTATCATTACTTTGCCTTTAAGTTATTGTTGTAATAAGCTGTGACTGGCTTTTTGACAGAGTTTTCATCCTGTGTTCATCGGATTTTTCATGATTTAATATGCTACTAATTCTTGGTGCAACAGTGCACTGACACCGTTTACAATAGTCTGCTCCTGATCCTTCTGAAGATCTTTTGAGCCGTGGGTATGTTTTCTTCCTTTTACTATTATACTTGCGATGTCTTAAGATGCTTTCCATTTTTTTTTTTTTTTTGGATGACGTGACCATTGGTAAAAGTAATTAATATCTAACACAGATAGAACTAGGTCTATATACTCTCTATTTTCTGTCCTTAAGTAGTTTCTGAACAGTCTGAATCAATTGGTATCAGTTGTGGGTTTTGGTTTTATATCCCGAATTTATTCTAGTAGATTAACATAAATTACAGAGGGCCTGGGTTTATCGAAGTCATGATCTGTTTCAGAGACAACAAATACAATAAGAAATGGCGCGAATCACAGTTAGTCCGTACCAGGACATCACAACAAAGTCAAACTGAAAAAAAGATGTTAACTGTAGATCTAAATTAATTTTAGCAAATCTGCATGTTTCTAACGGAGGAACCATGAAGCAAATGTGAGCACATCTGATGAGAAAAGCCAGGAAAAACCCAAATATGCCAAAATATGCCAGTTGATTATCTTATGCCAGTTCAATTTCAAATATGCCAGATTTGTTGAATCTGGCATAAAAAATGCCAATATGGCAACCCTGGTATGAGAGCTGTCTTCCCTCCTTCCGCCATACCTGCGTGCAGACGTGACCTGAGCGCTTTTTGAAATGTGCCAACAGCAAAAGTGTATGATTGGTTGGCTGTTACACGACCGGCTCTAGGAAACAGCTACAGGAGGTCGTGATTGGGGAAAGCTCTGCAAAGCCTCGAGTCGTAACAGTAAACATGTCCAGGTAACAGAGTGGTAATTCTAGTCTAATGGACTGGTGTTCAGGTATCAGGAAAAAACGAACGAAAAGTATATTAGCGAGCTTTACAATATAACAAACACAAACAAAACGTGAACGTTGCGGCCATGGAGCCTTCTTCAGAACATACATATATTAAACAATACTACGCAAATACACAATATTATTTATCTTCGTATCTCGTGGCAGCCAGGTCGATGTCAAGACAATAGTTTGGCGAGGCACGTTGGGCCGAAAAAATAAATTTCCGGGGATATGCCAGGGGCCGTCACTCAAGAATAAAATGAAACTGTAGGCAGCTCAGCCCTCTAGGAGGAAGCTGTGTTGGCAGTTTAGTCCACTGGGTGCCAGAGTTCACAAAGTGTATATAAAGTGATTTTCTAGAGACTTGTGAACTCTGTCGCTGGAGTGGCTAGATTTAATGGCTATTCAGGTAGTTTTCCACTTCGCGTTCGTCGGCTGTAAGCTCCAGTACAAAGTCAAGATTAATCGTCCATTTCTGGACTTGGGTCTTGCTCTTGAACCGGAGTTTTGCGTGCACACCCGTATTATAGATCAGTGTGTGCAGACAGATGATTTCTTGCCTCTCAAGCAAGCGGGTTTAGACTTTGAAAGGAAAGTCAAACCAAACTACGTTGGCTCTGGTAGACAAGCTGTTTCTAAGATAACCGCGAAGGGGTAAAGACAGGTCCTGGCCAGTATCAGCACTGACACTGGTGTGCACGCATCATTCGTGGTTCCGCACCGCTGCACACGCTACCAGTAATTCATAAGTTATAAGCTTTATAACAATGTCAGCCCACTCTTCGTTACTGTATGTATGAATGAACGAATCAAGAATTGGCATCACTGCACCCGAGACATCCTCACACGCGCCCTTCCCTTGACTTCAATAGCCAATGAAGAGTCGACATGCTAATTATTAGTTTTTAAAAGTAGTAGAAAATTATAGGGGAGAGAAAAAGTTGATAAGAAACAACAAATAGTTTATTTTAGCTTTACAAAATCGATCACAATAAACAAACAAAGGACGTTGCGGCGGTTAGCCTTCATCAGCACATAAAGGACAACACAGTACACATTTAGTACAGAGCGGGTACACAGAAAAACAATCGGTGTCTAAAGGAAATGCACACATGTAAAAGAATATCGGCAGTATACAGAATATTTGACCAACGTACGCTGAGTCATATAGTACATAATGATTTCATAAACTGACTATACTAAATTAGTTTGAGAATAACAAAAACACTAAATATTTTAACGGTCACTGATAGACAGATTTACTAAATAGTCTAACGGTCATTGATAGACACACTCGCTATATAGTCTAACGGTCATTGATAGGCAAGACTCACTAAATAGTCTAACAGTCATTGATAGACAGACTCACTAAATAGTCTAACGGTCATTGATAGACAGATTCACTAAAAAGTCTAACAGTCATTGATAGACAAGACTCACTAGACTCATTGATAGACAAACTACTAACTAAATAGTCTAACAGTCATTGATAGACAGACTCTACAGATCACTAAATAGTCTAACAGTCACTGATAGACACACTAAATAGAACGGTCACTAAAATAGTCTAACAGTCATTGATAGACAAACTCACTAAATAGTCTAACGGTCATTGATAGACAGATTCACTAAATAGTCTAACGGTCACTGATAGACAGATTCACTAAATAGTCTAACGGTCACTGATAGACAGATTCACTAAATAGTCTAACGGTCATTGATAGACATATTCACTAAATAGTCTAACGGTCAGATTTCACTAAATAGTGATAGACAGATTCACTAAATAGTCTAACGGTCATTGATAGACATTTCATAGACAATTGATAGACTCACTAAATAGTCTAACAGTCATTGATAGACAGATTCACTAAATAGTCTAACGGTCACTGATAGACAGACTCACTAAATAGTCTAACGGTCATTGATAGACAAGACTCACTAAATAGTCTAACGGTCACTGATAGACAGATTCACTAAATAGTCTAACGGTCACTGATAGACAGATTCACTAAATAGTCTAACGGTCACTGATAGACAGATTCACTAAATAGTCTAACGGTCATTGATAGACAAGACTCACTAAATAGTCTAACAGTCATTGATAGACAGATTCACTAAATAGTCTAACGGTCATTGATAGACAGATTCACTAAATAGTCTAACGGTCATTGATAGACATATTCACTAAATAGTCTAACGATCATTGATAGACAAGACTCACTAAATAGTCTAACAGTCACTGATAGACAGATTCACTAAATAGTCTAACGGTCACTGATAGACAGACTCACTAAATAGTCTAACGGTCATTGATAGACAAACTCACTAAATAGTCTAACGGTCATTGATAGACAGATTCACTAAATATTCTAAGGGTCATTGATAGACAGACTCACTAAATAGTCTAACGGTCATTGATAGACAGACTCACTAAATAGTCTAACGGTCATTGATAGACAAATTCACTAAATAAACAGTCATATAGACAGATTCACTAAATAGTCTAACGGTCATTGATAGACATATAGTCTAACACTGAAGACAAACTCACTAAATAGTCTAACGGTCATTGATAGACAGATTCACTAAATAGTTCTAAGGGTCATTGATAGACAGATTCACTAAATAGTCTAACGGTCATTGATAGACAAGACTCACTAAATAGTCTAACGATCATTCACTGATAGACGGTCACTGATAGACAGACTCACTAAATAGAACTCACTAGACAGATTCACTAAAAAGTCTAACGTAAATAGACAAACTCACTAAATAGTCTAACGGTCATTGATAGACAGATTCACTAAATAGTCTAACGGTCACTGATAGACAGATTCACTAAATAGTCTAACGGTCACTGATAGACATATTCACTAAATAGTCTAACGATCATTGATAGACAAGACTCACTAAATAGTCTAAATAGTCAACGGTCATTGATAGACATTCACTAAATATTTAAGGGTCACTAAATAGTCTAACGGTCATTGATAGACAGACCTCACTAAATAGTTAACGATCATTGATAGACAAGACTCACTAACGGTCACTGATAGACAGATTCACTAAATAGTCTAACGGTCACGATAGTCATAAATAGAACGGTCACTGACATATTAAATAGTCACTAAATCAGTCTAACGGTCATGATAGACAAACTCATGATAGTCTAACGGTCACAGATTCACTAAATAGTCTAACGGTCATTGATAGACATATTCACTAAATAGTCTAACGGTCACTGATAGACAGATTCACTAAATAGTCTAACGGTCATTGATAGACATATTCACTAAATAGTCTAACGATCATTGATAGACAAGACTCACTAAATAGTCTAACAGTCATTGATAGACAAACTCACTAAATAGTCTAACGGTCATTGATAGACAGATTCACTAAATATTCTAAGGGTCATTGATAGACAGACTCACTAAATAGTATAACGGTCATTGATAGACAGACTCACTAAATAGTCTAACGGTCATTGATAGACAAACTCACTAAATAGTCTAACGGTCATTGATAGACAGACTCACTAAATAGTATAACGGTCATTGATAGACAAACTCACTAAATAGTCTAACGGTCATTGATAGACGGATTCACTAAATAGTCTAACGGTCATTGATAGACAGACTCACTAAATAGTCTAACGGTCATTGATAGACACAGATATACCAAACATTCCGAGAATGAAAGTTCCTATGTTCATCAAATGTCCTAGGATAAATAAAGTTTTGGAAGCATACTAAAAAAAAGCAACGCTGACTGAGATACATAAAATGACCCCCTTCCACGCCTTCAGAGGCACTGGGCATAGCGGGCTAGACCCAAATTTTACAAACAGTCGGCACTCGATGACTAATGTGGTCAACATCACACCGGCCGCCTTTACTTTCCATAACTTTATCTGGTACTATTTTAAAGCTGGGTCGATACAATAGATATTTATTCTAACGCTGATAAAGGCTGATATGCACATTAAATGTTTTAAGGTTCCTACACACTGAGAAGCGAAGAACGAACAGCCTGCATAAAAATAAGCTAAATCTGTAAAACGGACATGCAAGCAAAACTCAAATTATAGATCAAGACCAAGTCCAGTACTGGCCGAACAACCAAGACTTTCCACCGGAGTTTACAGCCGCTAAGAAAAAAAGAGAGCTGAGAACACCCGAAACGACAGGCTACGCACTGAAATACAAAGAGCTAGTAGATAATTAATTTGGTAACTATGAAGGCTTGATGATCGTTAGCATCAGACTACTATTTGATTTTTTTTTTTTAACGTATCCAGAAACCATGAGTTGTAAACCCTTTGGCTCGGTACTATGGATATCGCAACCCTTCGGCATTGATTCCATTATAGGTACCGTTAATCTGGGAGAAATGTGGCTTTTCTGCCTACCCCCGGGAGTGAACCCGGACCACAAGGAGTTCGTCACCCGGCAGCCGCGAAAGTCAGATTTAACCAACTTCGCTAGAGAGCCGGGCACTGGACAACTAATTTAGTCTGGATAAAGTTCCTTGGCTGGCAAGCTTCTGTTTAGTTCTCAACTGTGTGTTTTCTTAGGTGTCAAAGGATGCTGAGAGAACTATAATTAATATAAACTATTTATTAGGATCGTAAACCATAGACGTATTATATATATAACACAGAAGTGCAGGGAATCTCTGTGTTACAGTAATTTGTTTTACTGTGCTTTTATCTGGCCAGTATAGAGGATCGACTTCATTCCACTGAGTTTTATCCCATATGGCGCGACCTCTTTCCGGATACGAAAGTGTCATTAAAAGCACTAACATCGTAGCTCTGGTGAAGACCTCTCCTTAAAAACAGCAACCGTCAAACGAACCCACGACTTTCAGAGCGCGAAGCAAACGGCTTGATTTTCACATGACAGCCGTGGAAGTGAAAAGTTTGGACGCCTGCTAGCTTGACTGTTCAAAGGTCTTTGGTCCCAGTTCCCAACGAGTGGAATTTGATAAACTGACAGTGAATAGGCTCCACGGAATGCTCTGATGTACGACAGTCACAGCCAAGAAAGGCAACTTTTTCGGGGCGCCTAGTTGGTCATGTTCTTAGTACACTGGTTTCTATAGCGAGGCACACACGCCATCTGGAGGTGACAGGTTCGATTCCTGGCAGGGTAATTATAGCTTTCGTTTTTTTATGTTGTCTATAGTGTCCTTCTTTCCTTCTACTTCTTTCAAATAGTGTCAATTAATACATTGTCAGTATGTTTATTCTTTATGTGCGCGCGTGTGTGTACGGGCTCAAGGGTTCCCCTTCTTTTTATTTGTGGGAAGTAAAGGAGGCGGGCGTGAGGCTGACCACCTTTCGAGTGCCGACTGGTCTATACAATTATGAGTCAAGCACCATGCACCCAATGAGATTTTGGCATGAAAAGAATCTTTTATGTTAGTTGCGTATCCTTTACAGGACGTTGCAGAACCAACCCAGCAGTCCCTGGCTGCTGTGTGGTTTCTCTAGGCAAATTGACGTCTAGTAGTTTGCCATTGTTTGCTGTACGGTTGACCCCCTTGATACCACTGTCCAAACCAACGCAAGGCGCATGGCCCGCAGCTGGGATCGAATCCGGCACCCCGACATTCCTTCATTTATACTGACCAGATATCAATTCAACCCAAACGTTCTTGCAGAACGCGTCATGTCCGGTGGTATTTCCGCCTCTGCACATACGTACAGTTGTGAAGCAGACTTATTGAGTCTGTGTATGTTTTTATTCAATCTGCCAGATTCCAGACGTCTCCGTGGTATAGCGGCTAGACGCTCGCATGCGGATCGGAAGGTCTTGGGCTCTTGACAGAGCTGAAATTATTTCTCCAAAAATGACGTTAGCTCCGAGGTCGACCCAGCCTTGAGTGGGTACTAGGTGTAGTCCTTGGAAGTAAAGGCGGTTGACGTGATTCTGACCACATCACCCACCAAATGCCCATTGGTCTATAAAACGTTGGTCTAGCCCAATTTGCCTAAAAGCGTAGAAAATGGAATTTACATTTTACCGTCGTATTCCATTATGATGAGAAATATGACGCCAATAGCACTGTGTTGGTAGTTAGCGTGTAATCAGTCAATTAATCTATTATATTTCATTTCACAACGGATCTCCAACATACCCTATTGTCGCTGTGGCCGCACACTCTGAAAGTCTGATGCTTGTGCACCTCTTGATGTTACCCCTCCACTTGTATCGCTGTATATCTTGTGCTCGTGTGCCTTCAATGACGTCTGTCAGTAAGGTTTTTGTCAGATGCTACTGCTCTCATCTGACAGTGTCGATTCTATTTGGAACAAAAATATCTTTAACTTTTCGTTCACTCGCTCCTCCCTTTGTGCTGACTTGGAGGCAGTGGAGATGTGGTTTCCGAGACATGTGCTGCTGATACCATGGACAGACTGCCTGGAAATGGTTTACGCAATTTTAAAATTATATACAGCAATCAGAAAGAGGAAGTCAGTGTTCTTCAGTCAAGTGATGAGAAGAGAGGCACGCACCAGAAAAGAGAGGGATGACTGGAAAGATCAACGGTAGAAGAATCAGAGCCAGACTAAGACAGACGTCGTTTTATACGGCCTGAAGCGACGGTATTGTAAAATATCACGAATGGAACCTCCCCGTGTGGGTTCCGGGGACCCATTTTGGGGAGAACAAGAATAGACCCACTGCCTGCCCAAAGCCATGTCGTAGGAGTCGACAAATTAGGAGCTACCTTCGAAGTCAGAGTACATATGTCCGAGAGGCTAGGAGCCAACAGTCTGCATGCAAATTAGTTTGAATTGTAAATGGATATGCAAGGGACACTCATTTCTTGAATAGGACTAGGGTCCAGAAGTGGACGAGCAACCAGAACTTTCCGCCGGAGTTTACAGCCGGTGGATGAGCAACCAGAACTTTCCGCTGGAGTTTACAGCCGGTGGATGAGCAACCAGGACTTTCCGCCGGATTTTACAGCCAGTGAAAGCGAAGAAGAAAAAAAACATCAGTGGAACTGACTCAAAATACCAAGCAGAGACATGAGCGCCCATGCGGCTCGACGGGGCACATGATGATGAGACACCGAGTACCCGATATTGCGCTTCGGACTTCGTATCCTCCTGTCAGACTGTTTACAGACTGTTGATAGACTGTTTACAGACTGTTCGTGCAGAGACACAAATAGACCACCATGTTCTGGGGAGAATGGTGCTGCCAGGAGTAGCTAGCAAACGCTCGGCCCTCAACGGTCAGGAGAGACGGATGTACAATCAGACTGTTGCTGGTACCATCGGAACTGGAACTATTTGCTGGCTGCTGAAGATGGGGACGGGCGCTTATGGGAATGCCCCGAGTGTTATCATGTCAGTTTTCAATTCAAAATTCAACACTGTTTACATACGCAATAAGTACCCCTTATGTTACATTCTTTACAAGCTGCCCATTAAAAGAGAAAGAGCGAATGCCTTTTTATTGACAAATAGTTTAAAACACATTTTACTTACAATTAAACTGGGGGAGGGGGGGGGGAGGGGGGTTATGTTAGTATAACGGATTATTATTAGTATAAACATTTTATACATTTTCAATTTTACTTAGCGCCCTCCTTCCAACTTCCTCGCGCCCCCTGGGGGTGGGCCCCTCCCCCTAACCGGTCCTATGCTTTAAATCACGGCTGCAATTAATCCCAGACATTTGGCATCAGTGATAACGTCATAACAGTTTACTCATGACATTCTACGCAGGCAACAGTTCATGAATGTTCCATTTGTGAGTAACTGATTTAGTAATCCCAGGTGATTCTGATTCTGAGAGAAATACTGACTTGACGTTAAAGTTAAACATTCTGAGTTTGGTATGTTTTACTTCTGCTTCTGTTTCTACTTCATTGGGGGGCTGCGCGGTCTCGAGGCATGGTGTCTGCCTCGAATGCTGGAGGTTCCAGGTTTAATCCCCGGTAAGGGGTGGGATTTTTTCACGTGTACTTTCTTGAACTTCTAGTAATTTCCCCTGGTTTCCGGGTAGTGAGATTGGACGCCCGTATAAATTTTTTTTTTTTTTTTTTGCTCGCGTACTTTTTGAGATTTGCTGGCACATCAGTTATACAGTTGGAATCGAAAAGAGTAGCCTAACAGCGCTGCCCTGACAAAATTTGGAGTTAAAAATCTACCTGAAGAATTTCAGGATCCTCGTCAGTGCTACAGAGCCTGCGCACTGTGCTGAGCTTCTTTAGACTCAGACTTGAGTTAGAAGAACGGAGCACTTATGGGTTACTACCAGTGTGCCATGATGTTGATCCGTTGTTCAAACTTCAAACTTTCTTTTTCAGATTTGCTGGCACATCAGTTATACAGATCTGGCTTATTTGTAAGCTGCTGGTTCCTCGCCTCTCACTGTCCAGAAGTGGACGAACAACCAGAACACTCACAGCCACAAGAAGATTTATTTTTATTATATATTAGACAAACGATTAATTGACAAGTTGTAAAATGTCGGGTATAATTTAAGGAACCTTTTCGATGTTCTGAGGTCTACTGAATACACAGTTATAGTTTATGGATCAATCAGCA
>CAJHNH020000827.1:27500-160000 GCA_905116865.2 Candidula unifasciata | reverse complement strand
TATTATTTATTATTTGTCATTCAGGATATAATAATAATATTAACAATAATAATAATAATAACAACAATAATACATGTTATTTCACAATTAACACGGCTTAAGACCTTTGAGCGTCCGGCAATTTCTAGAGGGGGTTCAAAGCAATTTAATACATTTTAACTGTGCAATAATAACAACAATTAATAATTAATCTGAACACCCCCCCCCCCCCTCAATAGATAATTACCAGGGAAAAGCTTGCCCCCCCCCCCCCCCCATGTTTTCTCTGCTGGTCACTCACAGAACTATACATAAACAAACAGGCAGCCATTGAGCCGTAAAAACAGTATTATAAACAAACTGGCATGTGCTGATCGACATTCGTGGAACTATACATAAACAACTGGCGTGTGTTGACCGGCACTCAAAGAACTATACATAAACAAACGGGCATGTGTTGACCGACACTCACAAAAGTATACATGAACAAACTGGCATGTATTGACCGTCACTTATAGAAAGAAGCAGCGAGAGATAAGCTCTCATAGAAAGCAGTAGAGAGAGAGAGAGAGAGAGAGAGAGAGAGAGAGAGAGAGAGAGAGAGAGAGAGAGAGAGAGACAAGGACACGCTAGACAATATACAGCCATAGTTACCATAGTTGGAATCAAACCTATCACCTCACTGCCAAATTACAAGAGCGTCTGGCTGCAGGAGCAAGAACACTTCGGCGCATGACCAACTAGTAATCCCTTACAAAAACAACAAAAAAGTGTCACCAGCAGATATATCTATCATTCGGCAGAAACCCAGAATTATTCAACATGGACTGAATTAGTGAAGGTTAATCGTGGAGATGATCGACTTCAATGCACCGATTGTTTCCCCCACATGGCTTGAGATCTGGTAAACGGAATGAGTGTTAAACATATAATAAGTTACCTCTACCCTTTTCCCACCCCATTTCCCCCTCCCCCTCCCCCACCCAAAACCTCACAAAACCTATGTTGTAGCCTACAATAAATTACTCACATGTATCTCACCAGAAACTATGCAGTCTTCTTTTTCTGCATTTCTAGCCCCTAACACAGAAACTATGCAGTAATATGCAACACTCTACACATGTCTCAAACATAAACTTTGCAATAATCCACACATACACACACACACACACACACACAAACTACTGCCACACATATCACACCAGTAACCTACAACCAACTACTCATACATGTCCTACACAGAAGCTATGCAGTAACCTACAATAAACTACTCACATGTCCTACACAGAAGCTATGCAGTAACCTACAACAAACTACTCACGCATGTCTTACATAGAAGCTATGCAGTAACCTACAACAAACTACTCACACATGTCTTACAGAGAAGCTATGCAGTAACCTACAACAAACTACTCACACGTGTCTTACACAGAAGCTATGCAGTAACCTACAATAAACTACTTCCCTCGAGCCGACAACTAAACAACAAGACACAAAACATCAGCGGCACAAACAACCGCAGCCGTGTCTACAGCGTACAAATACGATCGATACAATCATGCACCGGATGAGAGGCCGTGAGATAGGAATAGAAACACGGCTTCTGGAGTCGTGTCGGCGTTTGCTTGAAGTCTGTTTTGTCTTCCACGGAACAGGGTGTCCAATAAGTTCCCATTCAAGGGAAAAATACACATTTTTCAATGAAACTCATTTTGAAACATGTCAATCTGAGGGTGATATGGGGTCAAATTCTGCCGTTATGAGGGCCACACACAACTAACTGAAGTCAATTTAAAAATGTATTGCAGAAAATTTCCATCCTGCTGATTGCAGGTGTGCTTGTAAAGGACCGCATGTGGAACGCCACAAGCCAACTATACATGCCTACCACTGCTTTGAAACCCCATTTGGCTGGAGTTTCGCTTGTAATGGCTTAGGTGGTAATCCCCCCTCCCCCCTTTTCCACTCCTCAAATGGAAACTTAAGGGTCACAACAACAGCCCGGTGGAAGTGACGACCGATGTCTGAGGTTTAAACCGGTCGGATTCTAGAATGAACCTGTAGCCTTCTGATCCACAGGCGAGCGTCTGGCTGCTACACCACAGGGGCTATGTTGACTGCATGTGTGTACATACATATACGCGTGTGTGTGGAGAAATATATACAGGCATTCACGCGTGTGCATGCACGCGCGCGCGTGTTTTTGTGAGTGTGTGTGTTTCTCTCTCTCTCCATATATATATATATATATATATATATATATATATATATATATATATATATATATATATATATATATACACACATATGTGTGTATATGCAAACATGTGTACGTGTTGGTACAGGACCCTAGCAGCTTTGGGCTGACCCGCTTCTTATGAAGCTGCAACTGCAATTACCTGATTGCCTAAATCACTCAAACAATTCAATCCGTTATCCGCCAAAAAAAGAAGCGCATAGGCATTCACAGCACGCTCAGTGGGCAGAACAGTCAAAGAAGCCAATGGCGCCTTCTCCATGACAACCAGCAGCATGACGATGGAGGTGATGGCAGTGACACAAGCGCTTGCCTGGCTTGAAACACAAAAATACACCCGCGTGTGTATACTCAGTGATTCAATGAGTATGATCCGGAGGGTTCAGGCAGGTTCGGTGCGAAGACAATGGCTTGAATCATTACAGAAGTCCACTGTGCGTGGAGTCACCTATATTTTTGTTCCGGGACACGCAGGCGTCGTTGGAAATAAAAGAGCTGACAGGTTGGCTGGATCCGCTATCACTACCGACGGTTAGCCTATGGATCATGCTGATATTATTAATGCCCTCAGAGAAATGGGAAGGATAGAGAACTTTGGTGGCAGTGAATCCACATTACTCGCCAGAATGGCAGACTTGGGAGTTAGAATCGGCATAGCAAAAAACGAGACGCACACCGGACACGCCAGAAGACTTGTTAATCAACATAGAACTGGTACTATTAGCCATCGGACGTTGGGGTTCATACTGAGGGGAGGATCTGAGCACCTATGGACATGTCCGGGGTGTAATAATGAGAACCCAACTAACTAACTAACTAACTAACTAACTAACTAACTAACTAACTAACTAACTAACTAACTAACTAACTAACTAACTAACTAACTAACTAACTAACTAACTAACTAAATAACTAACTCAAACAACTAATCCAGCCTTAAACAGAAACCAAGTCTTTTTTCCCCCTTTTCACTTTATTAATTGCCTGCCAACAACTTTCACGGCAATAACTGTCTGCAAAACTTGTATTTTCAGCCCTTTTTCTCTTAGTCCAATTTAAGAAAATGTTTCTACGACGTTTAGCTTGCTGTATGCACATCTCTATGTCAATGACCTACGTTGCCAGTTAACAATTTCGCTGCAGAAATAAGCAGGTATCGATTTTTGCCCTTTTCGCTACTACTATTTTTATCCAACTGCAACGCAGTGTTGCCCCACTTCTGCTCCAATAGCCACGATTTGCTGCGCAGATTACAACAAATCGGAGATGACTAAACTCGCACTACCATTACTAATATCACAAACAATGTTGACATACAGGATGAGCTGTGGGTTCGCTGTTTATTCTCATCTTTAAAGCTGAAATAGTGCGTAAATGATGAGTCAACGAATCAAGCACACGTAGAAAATTTGCTGAGATATTATCGTCAGCATGAGCGATGCCAGTGAGCATGAGCGGTCGCGGTCTCATACGATCATCAGAATTACGGATCAGATCAGTAGGTTCTTTTGGGATATCCTACCCTAGATAACGCCACAGGACAGTCCATCGCTGGCTAACAATCATAAAGTGAAATCAGTGGTGACGACACTCATCAAGACTTCCTTCCCTAGAAAGCCGTCACTTCACATCTATGTCAGCTGTTTGGGGAAACCTAGCTTTAACATGCGGCCTAAAATTCATAAAGCAGACAACCCAGGGAGGCCCATAGTTTCAGCTTGCTCGTGTCCAACCAAGCCTGTTTCGGCATTTTTGGACAGCATTTTTCAACCATTAGTGGCCGAGCTTCCGTCGTAGCTAAAGGACAACAATCCTGCCATTGTAACTTTTGAGTCTGTGATGTTCACCTCAGACCATAGTAGGTATCAGGTTTTTACTTTGGATGTCGAATCACTATACACCTCCATCCCTCACAGTGATGGCCTCTCGGCGATGCGTTTCTTTCTGGACAAACGCAGTAATCCATCCATTGCCACTGAGCCCATCATACGTTTAGCCGAGTTGGTTCTGACTCTCAATTCTTTTAAGTTTAACGGCCAGTACTTTGGGGTGGCTATGGGCACTAAAATGGGCTCCAGGTATGCCTGCCTCTTCATGGGTTTTCTGGAGTACCAGGTGTTTCAACTATACACAGGTCGAGTCCCTGAATTGTATAGAAGATATATTGATGATAGTTTTAATTTCACCGATATGTCAGTAGTGGAACTGGAAAACTTCTTTGAATTCTTCTCGAATTTTCACCCCAGTATCAAACTAACCCACCATATTTCTTTCTCTTCAGTCAATTTCTTGGACCTTTAAGTTTCTATCAACCCTCGTGGTCTCACCACATCGGTCTACTATAAACCGACCGACTCCCATGCCTTTCTACTCTATGACTCCTTTCATCCTCGGTCTTGTAAGGACGCCATTCCTTTCTCGCAACTCTTGCGTCTTAGACGATTATGCCAGGATGATGATGACTTTCACAGTAGGGCCCACGAAATGATGGATTTCTTCCGATTGCGTGGATATCTTGAGTCTGTCTTAGAATCTGCCTTTCGCAGCTCCCAGAGCATCAGTCGGGTAGATGCTTTCATCCCCAGGCCTAAACAGCAGAACCTTAGACCCATACTTTCCTTAACTTACCACCCTCATAACATTGCTATCAAGAACATCCTATTCCGTCATATGTCTATCCTCCGAGCGGATCCAGTAACTAACGCAGTGCTCTCAGACACACCTCTACTGGCATATAAGCGGGACCGCAACCTCAGAGATTTACTGGTACACAGCAGAGTACGGGGACCCGCCCCAACTCATCCGGGCACTAAGGCTTGCCTTAGATCTCAATGCAACACCTGCCCATACGTGCTGAATACTTCAGATGTGACTTTTCCTAAAGGCACCAAAGAGGAATTCTCCTGCACTAGTAAGAACGTCATCTATGCTATCATCTGCAAACGTTGCAACATCAAGTACATCGGGGAATCTGGACCGCTGACATTCAGGTCACGGCCATCAGATCCTGCTCATCTGACGATCGACATCAGAAAACTTTGGAAAACCGACTTATATATTTGATGGGTAACCTCTCACCCCTAGGCCTTAACACCCAACATAGCTTCATATAAATTACCAGTGCTCCGGTAACGCACCCGTATACCCCTCCCTCCCTCCCACCCATCAATCCCCACTACACCCACGCCCATCCCACGCTGTACGTTAGTTTCTGACTTTCATGATATTCTCTCTATGAGGGTTATCCCCTAGGTCTCGACAGATTATGTTGCTGATTGCTTGGCATTGCATTATATACTTGGATACTAGTGTGCATCTCTCTCTCACTCTCTCTCTCTCTCTCTCTCTCTCTCTCTCTCTCTCTCTCTCTCTCTCTCTCTCTCTCTCTATGTATATACCATGTTTTCTCTAGTCTTTCCTCTTCCTCCCCTCCCCCTTTTTCCCCCCTACCTTTTCCCCCCTACCTTTCCCCCCCCCCTCTCTCTCTCTCTCTCTCTCGCTCTCTTTCTTCCTTTCTTTTCTCTCCCCTACTCATACAAACTTTCATTCATCCATCCATTTTCCCCGTTACATATGGATGCACTGTCCTAATGTGGAATAATTTCGTGATAGTGTTTGAACACACTTCTCCTATACAGTGTACATATCTCGTTTTGACTACCGAGATGCTGTCTTTTAACCAGTTCTGCGCTCGGTTCGACTGATACTTTGTATAACAATCACCCTTACTGTCTCTATTTCACAGCTGACAGTAAGTGAGAAGCATCGTGTCTTGAGACCCTTGTTTTTACCAGATTTCATATATCGGCCGATCCATCCATCTACTATACTTTCCATCCATCCACGAGTATAGTTATATATCATTTCGTTTATTTGTCTACCCGCCCATCTATTGCACTACCACTCATCCATTCACCCCACCATCCACGATCCATCCATCCATCCATCCACCCACCCACCCACCCAATCCATCCATCCATCCATCCATCCATCCAGCCAGCCAGCCAGCCAGCCAGCCAGCCAGCCAGCCAGCCAGCCAGCCAGCCAGCCAGCCAGCCAGCCAGCCAGCCAGCCAGCCAGCCAGCCAGCCAGCCAGCCAGCCAGCCAGCCAGCCAGCCAGCCAGCCAGCCAGCCAGCCAGCCAGCCAGCCAGCCAGCCAGCCAGCCAGCCAGCCAGCCAGCCAGCCAGCCAGCCAGCCATCTATCTATCTATCTATCTATCTATCTATCTATCTATCTATCTATCTATCTATCTATCTATCTATCTATCTATCTATCTATCTATCTATCTATCTATCTATCTATCTATCTATCTATCTATCTATCTATCTATCTATCTATCTATCTATCTATCTATCTATTGGTATTTGTTTGCTAGCACAGGCACCACTTTCATTCCATGCGGATGGACTAATGTCATCCCCACAACCCAACCCTGGTTACGCCCTATAGGCCAACCCTTTCCTCCCTCTTTAGACACTCAGTGTACGCTGTTGGCGTCTACTCCGCCCCATTTTTCGCTTCCTGCCCGCGTGTTAGAGATATATAGGATAGTAGCTGACCGTCATTTTCTTGTACGAAGTTTTTTCGCCAGAGACACAGATGAGTATAATTTATTTTGAACATTAGAGTCCTATGTAGTCACTTCATAGTTAGAGCATATTTGTGTATGTGTACTGTGTTGTCCTTTATGTGCCGATGAAGGCTAATCGCCGCAACGTCCTTTGTTTGTTTATTGTAATCGATTTTGTAAAGCTAACACATAAACTATTTGTTGTTTCTTGCCAACTTTTTCTCTTCCCTATAATTTTCTACTCCTTTTAAAAACATTCCCTCCATTGAGCGTTTTAGCCACATATTAGGCTATTTAACACTTGGCGGGCGCTGTCAACATACGCCGGCCGCCTCTACTTCCTCTGACGTTATCTGGTAGCCGGTGAGTGAACAAAAATCTCCCCAGAGTTAGCCCCACCCATTTACGCACTAGGTCACTTTTCATTCATAGTTTGTTAGACTGGTCAACTTTGCTGAAGGTTACGGGTGTGTCCCGCTCTATTGTTTGCTTTCTGTGTTGTCTTCCATTTTCATTTTCAGTCCGAGAAAGAGAATGCCTGTGACATGGGTTTCAGCACTCTCGTAGGGGATTTGTGTTAGGGCCAGTGCTCCATGTTTGTGGAGGTTAAAAGCGCTGGCGTGCTGAAATATACAACACGTGATATCAACGGTTCCGCGAAACACCCCCGTAACCTTGTGCAAATGTGACGAGGCTCATTAACTACCAATCAAAAGTGACATAGTGTGTAAATAGGCGGGGCTAACTCTGTTTGGGGAGATCTGCGTAATGTTTACCATGGTACCCTATCTGATCAATAATGACCCCCACCCCCAAGTATTCTGTAACGGAACAAAGAGAACTCATTGAGCTGTTCAGAGAAATTTTCTGTAAATGAATCAACTTGTATATTACGTATTATTTCAAGTATACTGTCATTTATTTACAATTTAGCACACAGATTAAGGTGAAAGGTCGCAACCTAGCCTGGTTTGGGCACTTGGCGAGACATGATTCGAATGCAAAGACTGTACTTCAAGGAACATTGAAGGGTAGCCGAAGAAAAATTGGGCAAAAAAGAACCTTAAATGACAACATCAACAAATGGGCAGGACTAAGTTATCATACATTTATTTATCAAGCAGAAGACAGAGAAAGATGGCGGGTTTCATGTGCTAGTGCTTCCATCAATACACCTCCATGACCCTAATGGGTCAAGGGTTATGTTATGTTTCACAGATAATAATAATAATAATAATATGTTGACTGGTAAATAAATATAACAACATATCTGAAGTAATTTGAATTGTATAACACATAATTTTCTATACATAGTTAAACAAACAGGGCATAGTACCCCCTTACAAAATTATTTGGTGAAGTGGGAGGCTCTCCCCACCTCGCTCCAAATTTCTTTTGTGTGTGTGTGTGTGTGTGTGTGTGTGTGGGTGTGTGTGTGTGGGTGGGTGTGGGTGTGTGTGGGTGTGTGTGTGGGAAGGGGGAGGGGTGGACCTGTGCGCTTACTTCCACTTCTACCTAATTCTCTTTTGTTCTATCTATCACTCCCCCCCCCTCTCTCCATCTCAATTTCTCCCTTGTTTTATCTAACACTCCCCACCTCTCTCTCTCTCTCTCTCTCTCTCAATGTCTTTTTTGTTTTATCGATCACTTCCCGATCTCTCTTCCCCTCTTCTCTGTCCCTTCCTCTCAATTTCTATCTTGTTCTATCTAACACTCTCCACCTCTCTTCTCTCTCTCCCTCTCTCTCTCTCTCTCTATCTCAATATCCCTTTCGTTTTATCGACCACTCCCCTATCTCTTCCACTCCCACTCTCTCTCTCTCTACCTCTCTCAATGTCTTTTTTGTTTTATCTATCACTTTTCATATCTCTCTCTCTCTCTATCTCTCTCTATCTCTCTCTCTCTCTCTCTCTCTTCGTCTCTCCGCTCTCTCTTTCTCAACGTCTCTATGTTTTACCAATCACTCCCCTATCTCAAACTCTCTCTGTATGTCTCTTGTTTTATCTATCACCTCTCTCTCTCTCTCTCTCTCTCTCTCTCTCTCTCTCTCTCTCTCTCTCTCTCGCTCTCTCTCTCTCTCAGAAACCAGTAGTGCCCACAAACCCACTGCTGAGATGTCCCATCTGTGTGGTAGCATAATTACGTATGTAACCAGGTCACGATACAGCGCAGCACAAACTGATTGGGGGACCTCAGTTACATTTATCCGTAACGTTTCACCCTCGGACTTCAGCTACAGTAAAACCTATTAAAACGAACCGGCTTATAATGAATACTTTGTTAACATGAACCAAATTATGGTCCCAGTAGAGATGTATTATTTACGGTAAGCACTAACTTTTTTAAGATTAACTCGATTTTCAGTACTTTGGAATTCGTGTTAACGGGATTTTACTGTATTTTACTGTCAACAGACCAACTATATCAGTAGTTTTCAACTTCCTAATGCAGTGACACTTTATTACAGTTTCTCATGTTGTGGTGACCCCCAACCACACAATTATTTTCGTTGCGACTTCATAACTTCAGTAAATATGTGTTTCCCGATGGTCTTAGGCGATCCGTGTGAAATATCGTTCAACCTTCCCTCCCCCCAGGGCTCGCGACCCCCAGGTTGAGAACCACTGAACTAGATGCTCCGAGTAAACCCTGTGGTGTACAAGCCCCTGGTGGTTTCTCTTTAACCGATTCATTCGGTTCATACCACAATGTAGGGTAGAGCTTTGGAAAAGAACTAAAGAAATTCCAGTCAGCCCAGAGGTGAGGAAATGACGTTGGCGTTGGACAGGACACGCGCTGAAAAAATATCACAAAATAACTAGAATGTCTTTGAAATGAAACACACAGTGCCAAGGAATAAATATACACTAAGAGAAATACATGGCGAAATGGATTAGAGAATGTAGTGAAAAGAATGAGGAGGACATAATGTGAACTGCATGCGACAGCAAAGCACAGGACGACTAGTTGTGAACTGGCTACGGGTCTATGCTATACTGCGGAATAGTGGGGTAAGAGGAGGAGAAGAAAAAGAAGAATACGAAAAAGAAGAATGCTAATGAGGACTTCTTTCTAGCGATCAAACTTCGACCAGTCTGTATATATGAAGCTACATCATATCCCTCTAGGAAAAAGAGAGTCTGACATATCCGTTGGCTAGATACGAAAAAATCCGCGTATTAGCCATTTGACTCACATCACTCTTAATATCCCTGTGCTTATTTGCAGATGTATAGCATTTACACCACAGAGCGAGATAAGTAAACGCCAAGGACCTGAGAACAAAGTGTCTATTCTACAAGAATATAAGATACTTACATTATGTTCAACATCAAATGTTCTTGTATTGATCTCACCACTGTTTCAATGCAAAACTAAATTATTACCTTTGCTTTCGAGCAAATAAGACAGGCCGAGAGAATCAGAGAGGGAGCGAGGAGAGGGGTGGGGGAGAGACAGAGAGATCATGACGTATGAACAACACAGTATTTAAATTATGCCCAGTATGTGTGGAATGGAGAGGAGAGACTTCATTGATGACTTTAATCTACACAGGGATGTGATTCCTATGCCGTCCCTTGACACAATATAAAAAAAAATAGTGCCTAAAAGGACAGACAAAGTATAATAACAATCGACACTGTACCGATACCGCCATAATAACTTGTTTAATGTGTTCAAAAGAACCCAGTTTCTTAAACATATAATAATGGCACAACACAGCGGAACTGATTCAGTATGATTTTAACACTATGTTTTATCATACAAGGCTGGCGAGAAGGAAAATGCACCCTAAAGTACGAAATAGTAAACGTGGGTTTCCTATAAACTATACTTCTGGTCTATGAATCAGTGCTATTGTAAATGAAACGTATGTGAAATGGTCTCGCTCCATGTCCACATCACTCTTTCCCTCAGCTTTCATAAACAAAATCATATACAAGGCTAGAGAACAGTACATCCCAACATACTGTAATTATAAATGACTGGTGGAGAATGCTTCGGAAAGCAGAAACTGGTGTACTGCGCTCATAGTGGCTTGCGTCGCTTGATAAGACTCGGATAAAAGCATATTGTGTATTTTTTAGCCGAGGAGTTTTGGGTGTACGTTGTAATAATAATAAGCAATTTGACAAACAAGATACTGCCGCCCCTCTGTGCAAGAGCTAGTTTAAGATTTGGCAGAGGTGGTGAGCTATCTCTGGGATCAAGTAAACAGTGAGTGCAACAATCAGGCATAACATCCATATCTGGACAGAATGATTCTGCTGGTAGTAAGCAGAGGGTCTCAACGATGTGTTACCTGCAAGGGTGAGACGATTAAACACAGAAAACTGAAATATTCTGGTCACTTGAAACGTCCCGAATGTTTCGAGAGAAAAATATTGGAGGGGTATATGCCTGGGAACAGAGGTAGACGAAGACCAAAGAGAAGATGGGTGCAGGATGTGGCGGATGATATCCAGATGTGTGTATCGGACGCAGAATATCTTGCTTGTGATCGAGAGGTTAGAGGGCTGTTATGGAAGCAAGGTTCTGCGAAGAACATGCTACTGATTGATTGACGCGCAAGGGATATAATAATAATAATAATAAACAAATTAAAATTAAAAAAAAAAAGTGTAACTTTTGCCAGATTGCACTATCTGTAGAGGAACTCTTCGTTGGCTGCCAAGGACGAGGACGAAACAAGTATGGGAATGTCCGGAATAACGTCATGTCAATTCTTGACTCATTCATTCATTCCTTAATGACCACCAGATGGTCCCCGATTAACACACAACTGAATGTTGCTACAGGAAAGGCACATGCTCCCAAAATATGGACCTTCATTTGTTTGCCGGTGACTTGTAATGCTGCCCGGTCTTTGCACTGCTATGGTCATCTTCCCTTTCATCTTCCGTGGAACACTCTCCGTTGTTGTTAATTATAATTTAATTATAATTAAATATTTACACTCTATGACAATTTCAATTTGTTAATTTATTGTTATCTTTGGATGGCGTGTCGTTTACCTGCGAATATTACGTTTTATTTCTTTAAATTCCGGAAACGGTTGTGATTGTCACTGTGTTTTTGGACAAACATGACTGAATGTTCTATTCCCTTTATACTGTTCGAAAAGATAATCGTGCAGTCTGCATAACGAAGGTCCGAAATGGGGTTGTCACCAATTGTAAGTGGGTCAAAACTATCACGTCTGATAACTTTTTTTGACAATCCTCATTATGCTTCATTCTGTTTTCCGCATAAAGGGGCCACGTTAGCGCTGTCGATAGGAGACTCGCTTTCAAATCCAGCTGCGACTCGCTGCAGCCCACGGACCTGTGTTCGAAACCGGGCGGTTCCCGGAGTTCACCCAGCCTCTAGAGAATGGGTACCAGAGTTAACACACTGGGGTAAATGGAGGAACGTCGCTGTAGCTTCGGAGTTTCGTTAGGACGGTGACAAAGGCGGACAGTTTCTTATCAGCTCTCCGTATGGTGGCAGAGCACTTATGGTTTATAACCGAGTGCAATGACGCTGGTTCATATCTCCCGACTTTACCTTTACGCATGCATACTGAACAGGCAGGGAGAGTGGATACATCTGTGCCTCACTTTCTTTGCATATCGAACCAGTTTGATGTTTCTCCAGCTACTCTAATGGTTGCATGCTGTTCATAATATAAGCTATTAATAAATGTATCACATCTGCTGGAAACCACACCACTTCTCAGAATATTCCACAAATTCTGATGTTGAAAGCATTTGGAGGCCTCGCTATAATCACACAGGCGAAACGATCTACCTTGTATTCTATGCGTTTTTCAAAATCACGTCAAAGATGTTTTGTGTTCACATCCGTTTTACAGATCTGGCTTACGTGTATGTAGACTGCTAGTTTCATGCCTCTTAGGCAAATGCACTTCGACTTTTCCCTAAACATCCCTTATTAGTCTCACTGTATGATATGCTTGTTAGGAGCACGGGGTCTATTCTCAAACAGTGGTTGATGCGGCAGACAATGCAGTTCAATATCCCAATGTCAACATCAAGGTGGCGTCGCTGCTTCAGCTGCATTTATATTCTTTACTATTACTCTTTTTTCTTCCTTTTTTCTCCGTCTCGCTGATACCAGGTTGTGTCATCATCAGTTCTCGTTGTGCCTAACGAGGCGGTCAATGAGGCTTCAAGCCAGAGGAAAATTATGCCATGCTTATAGAAACAAGACTGTCCTGTGAAATCTTCAGTGCAGTTTTCCATGTCAAAGATGCCGCACTCAGTACCAGGTTGTGTAGCCTATGTTTTCTATATTTGTCCTGCGCTTTTCAAGTGGCTTGGGAGAAGAATTCGTTCATCTTTTTCAGGTTTCAGCTGCAACATTTATCTATCGTTTTTTTTCGGGGGGGGGGGGGGTGATCTTCCCTTCGCCTTCCTCCCATTTGTTTTGCAGTAAAAAGTCTCGTTCCAGAGATCTCTTCCGGCCGACTTCAACAATACGATTACAAGAAGTAAAGTTAAAACCACAGAAACAATCGCTAGAAAGCTCAACAAAAGGAAAGCGAAAATTCGCGCATAAATACAACCTAAGGTATGGACCCAAGTCTTTATCAATAGGAATCACAACCAATAAACAAACGAACCCAAAAGTCACATAGAACGAAAGTGTGCAAAATAAAAGCAAATAAAAGACCCATTTACGAAAGCACTTTGGAATTCCCTATTTTCGACATCCGACTTCAGTACAGATATTTATTTCAGTTTAATATTCTGTTCCATGTCTCCCCCCACCCCCCATCCCCACCCCTTTCCCGGGGCCCCTGAGCAGGGGTAGATGGTATACTTTGTACTTTTTTCCTCCTCCAGGTACAGAAGTTATCTTTGTAAGATACCGGTCAAATTACTGTCAAATTGTGCATCAGATATTGCAACTGTAAATTGACTAAGGTCGGGGTTTACATTTTGACACTGACAAGGATTAGGCCTTTCATCTCTTTTAATAAAGTACTTAATAAGACATTTAAATAAAGGTTAAATAAGGGTATTAATGGGTTATTTGTAGGGAAAACGTAGGTTTCATTTTATTATGGGTTAATAGAGGGTATAATAAACGGTTAACAACGGATATATAATAAAGGTTTATTTAATTTTGTATTTATTTAATTGTTAGAGGTTTTTAATAGAAATAATATACTATAATAGATTACATGCTTTGATCAATAACTGACTGATTAAATTTATAAAGCTACAACGTCGCTGACTGAATATAAAATACTATTCTGATGCGGACTGTGTAACATATAGATACACGCCAAAATGGAGAAACGGCTTGGCAGAATAGTAAGCTTCGAAGTTATTTTTGCTTTCGACAGCGCTTTGCTATTGTAGTTTCCACATAAGGACCTTAGTCCACGGTTTCGCTGCCTGAGCTACTGAGTTTTGTGCTTGGTTGCAGCACTGTGAGCTGTGTTTTCCCCTTGGAATGCCTTTCATTTGTGCAGCTGTTGTGGCGTTCTGTTCAATATGGCCGGTTTATGTATGAGCTGGTGAAATACCTTATGCGAGAATTCTACGTGAAAATAGTAACCAACTTATCGTGCCCGACTACCAACGACAAATTCATTTCTGGTGGATATTGTTGGCTTTGCCGCCTTGGGCAACTGAAATAGCATTTACTGAGGTGAACATATTTTTGGATTGTTACGAAACTAGTTTTTTATTCACCGGTTTTTCAAATGCGACAGTGAGGGACATTTCATTTGATTCGCACCAGCACGGGAACGGAGCAAGTAAGGGGAAACCCGATTGCGGTGAGGTTGAAACCTCGACTAACTATGATTAAAGAAAAGTGCTTTGATTAAAGTAAATATTGCATTACAACAAACGGAAATGATGTAACAATGCTGTAGAATGATTTATGCAAAAATGGTCTAACACTTAAGGGCTAAATAATGTGAAAATGCTGTATCCCAAAGAGATTATTTCAAAATCATTTCTTGGTTCCTAAGTGTTTCAGTAATGGTAGCACTAAAAACTAACATCAGGCTGGAATAACATCCGAAATGTTGTTTGGCTGTAATGTTCCTTCTTCTTCTTCTTCTTCTTCTTCTTCTTCCCCCTCCTCCTCCCAGTCAAGTCCTTGCCCTGTGGCAATGGTAGTTTATTTCTACCCACGGCCTTCTGTATGGCGTACGGTTCATCGAGCAGCCGCTGGCCAAACTCTGGTTAGACTCTCATGCGGGAAACCAAGGTTCAAATCCTCGGTAAGATTAGGGATTTTTTTTTTTTTTTTTTTTTTTTTGGTCAGGGGTAAAAAAAAAAAAAATTCTTAACACAATCCTGTACAGTCTTTAGCGACAGTTTACGTGGCCTCAGATCCTCATGCTCAAACCCCCCCCCCCCCCAACTCCTTTCCGCCTTCCATTTTTACACTGCAAAGGTGATTAATTACAGATAATAATGATAGTATTGTTAATCGTTTCTGATACAGATGTTCTTCACTGTCACAATGCCTACCCCCGCCCAACCCACCTTTCTTCCCCTTAAACTTTCCGTCTGTCTAAACGTATCCAAATTTCCCCCTTCTGCTTACATACACCAAGAATCTAGACTGCCTCCTTCTGGTGCGGGCAGACATGCAAGTCGGTTATTAAAAGGACCTTTTCCAACGCCTTCAGACCTAATGGGGATGTAGGGCCAGACCTATATTTTATAGACCAATCAGCCCTTTGTGGGTAATGTGGTCAGCATCCCGCCGGTCGCCTTTACTTCCCAGGACTTACCTGGTACCCACTCAGGGCTAGGTCGAAGGTAAGTTATTATTATTGTTATTTTATAATCTTCTTACAGGCCATGCCATGTAGGTTGGAAGCCGTGTCTATCCACAGCTTTCTGCCTCATGCATTTTTAATCATTTCTGACACAGACGACATTCCACACCATGGTGTCAAACCGTCCAGCATCTTTCCCGTGGGTCTCCATCTGCTTCTTTTTCCATCTAACGTTCCCACCGTCAGTAACGATATACTCCAATTTTATCCTTATAAGGATGTGAACACATAATTTAGATCTTCGCCTTTTGATGTGAGTGATTCCTTCTCTTCCTGGCTTAATTTCTTTCAAAAAATTATTACAATAAACTATTATTTTACATTATTTGGAGGAAATTACATCAATATATTAATTAGAGAAAATTACATCAATATACTGATTCGAGGAAATTATATCAATACATTAATAACAGGAAATTACATCAATATACTAATTAAATGAAATTACATCAATATATTAATTGGAGAAAATTACATCAATATACTGATTCGAGGAAATTATATCAATACATTAATAACAGGAAATTACATCAATATATTAATTAAATGAAATTACATCAATATATTAATCAGAGGAATATAAATCAATGACGCGCAGATACATAGCCCGCTTCAAAAATGAGAATGAAAGTTAAACAAATTATAACAAAAAATAAACCGCAACAAAATAAATATACCCCTAAATAAGGATTTGTTAAATGGACGTTATTACATAAGCACGCATATCAAAGATATTGCTGATAACAACTCCACTCGAACATCACAGAACAGGGTAGGTGTTTGAAATTAGTGATAACCCCACCAGCAAGGCGAAAACACCCGATAAACAAACAGTTGAGGATCACCGTACTGAAACCGCGTAACATCAATGCAATGCCTATATTGCGGCAAGAGAAGGTCGCTTGGTCAAGGCCTAGGATGCAGTCACAAGATAAGGGTGTGTAGGCAAGGCTGAGGTTGTCTATCAGTCAATCCCATAGCGACAACCTGGATAGGAAGGCTAGGCAACACAAGTACAGCTCCTTCTCAAGTTCAAGAGGGCTGGCAATGAGACCATTTTTTTTTTTGGGGGGGGGGGGGGGGGGGGGGGGGAGTAGTCATTAGAAAAAAAAAAAAAAAGGTCCAGCAACCGAGACTTAAATCATGGAAGAACAAGAGTCTATACACAAGAAGTATTAAGTAAACAACTAGGGTATTGTTTTGTGTGGGGCGGAGGGAATTATGGGTTAGCTTTAACACAGTTGCAGTAATTTTGCAATATATATTTTACTTAAGGGGAGTCGTCGTAGCGTTATCAGCTAGACGCTCGCAAGCGGGTCGGAAGGTCGTGAGTTCGCGTCCTAACGGAGACTGACTTTTTTTCAAAAATGACCTTGACTCCCAGGTCGACCCAGCCTTGAGTGGGTACCAGGTGCCGTACTGTGAAGTAAAGGCGACCGGCGTGATGCTGACCACATCACCCACCAAGTGCTGACTGGTCTGTAAAACTATAGGTCTAGCCCTATATACCCATACGCCTGAAAGCGTGGAAAAGGGACATTTGCCTTACTTTACTTTATATTAGTTGAGGCGATTGCTTAACAAAGAAGGTTGCAATGAGAAACCTTCCCTAGTATACAAGAACTAGAAACAAAACACAACAGTGCAAAACAAATAAAGACCTTGATATGGGCTTAACTGTATAAAGATTCCACATCACGGCATTCGGGACACGCCCGCATTAGCTTCGTCTCCCTCTTCAACAGCCAGTTCAGAGTCTCCATATGTTTGTTTGTTTTAGTATCCAGAAGCCATGAGTTGTTAACCCTTAGGCTCGGTATTATGGATATCGCAACCTTTCGGCCTTGATTCCATTGTAAATACCGTAAATCTGGGAGAAATGTGGCTTTTCTGCCTACCCCCGGGAGTGAACCCGGACCACAAGGAGTTCGTCACCCGCTCACCGCGCAATCCGGTTTAGCTAACTACGCTAGAGAGACGGGCAGAGTCTCCATAATAATGGTACCCGTTGTCATCTAACTAACTATTCGTTTTGCTTTTCCTCTGAGTCTCGAGTGGCGACTAGAGCTCACAGATACTCCCTGCTGTATCCTTCTCTGCAGGTAAGCGTTTTCAATATCGTCCCATAGGCGAGAGATCACATCTGCCTCGTGCAGCTGAAGTTCACACTATTTGCCCGGCCCTTCCCAAACACGCCTACATCGCCTCAGCAAAATATCCTTGTGACTTCACCGCCTGATACCTCTGGGTTGATGTGGCCTATTCCAACGAAGAAAACCGGACTCCACCTTCCTGGGCATGCTTTAGGAATCCGATACTTTGATACTATGTGTGACTGAGAATTTCTCCACCCATCAGAACGCCGCAGTTACCGCCTCAAGCTCTATTCTCATGCCAGATATTGTGTCATATGCCAAGGTTTTATAAGTCACCCTTCTCCCCCATCTTTTGCAAAGGACTCTTTTTGCTTCTGGCTATGGACCTATACCAGAGCTGTCCTTTATCAGTTCTGTCCTCCGGTATCTTTTCCATTCTTCTCCTCGGCTAATCTCTAAAGTGTTGCAGACCCCGTTGCTTGTACTTACAGCCTGGACCATCCAGAATATGTCCCACTCTTTGTATGTCACCCTTCACAGTGTACTACTCTCCGTGAGGGATATCTTCTGTATCATTTGCAACTGTGACAGTATCCATCTCGTAGTACACTTTGCCAATCAGTACTGGCTGGCGAAGCGTGATGCGTGTGAGAAACATGGAAATTACTAAGTAATACACTAAGTTCTTATACAAGAATAAAAGTTTCAAAGCACGGTTTTACCACAAGAACTACAAGCCATTTTTCATAACCTCTGGCCACTGTGCGGATGGCAAGAGATGAAATGGAGAACTATTAACTCGGTGTAGGCAGAAGTGGTGGCATTCCTCCATTAACTGAGCTGAAGGGGGAGGTTTAGCTAGACAGGAAGACGATTTAAAAGACTAAGTGAACGATCGCTTCTATACCCTGTGGCTAACTTAGTATAACTGTAAACTCCTCGTGTATGTTCAGGGTTCCCATTGTGGGGGAAAACAAGAATAGATCCTTAATATAAGATTTAAATGAACGCCTAACTGTGATGTATGTGTTGACATTTACTATTGTGGGCGGAATGAAATGGGTCGTGTTAGGTGGAAAGGAAATGTAAAAATGGACTACAGATAAAGGCCCAATAACTGTAGACGGGTTCTGAGTTCAGCATTTGAGAAAGAAACAGAGAAAAAATAAGAAATATGCAATGAAATCTAATCTAATGCACTTTTGGGGGAAAACTTTCCCTAATTCGTGTCTGTGAAAGATTTGTATTAACGTGAGTTTAAAATCCTAGTCATGTGTTCCGATTCCTATGGTTTGGGATACGAAATGGTGTCAGTTGAGAGACTACCTTTGCATACAAAATTAACAAGCATTCTGCAAACACCTTAAATATATTGTAACCAAAACTACCAAATAACGGTAACAGACAACAATTAAAATTATTTTTAAAAAAATTAAAAACAAATAAAGCTGTTTATACATCATGACAAGATTAACACAATTTAAAAATAAAACGGTACATCATTGATAGACTTAACAATTTCGAAGCTGGTTGTAACAAAGGCAGACCTAATCACTTGTATAAAGAATAAAATACAAGCCGAAGGGAAGGACAAACGTCCCGAATCAGGTGAAAAAGATTTTCCAAAAAGGGTTTTTTCTTCGCACACAAAATAAAAAAAAGCTGGATCACGTAACGATGTGGAAAAGTTACACCTCGAGCGCTCAGACGGACTGACGCCTCGGCGGCAGAAATGAATAAACTGTGCAGCTTGTCCTGACACCTGTGGCTCTCTCTCTCTCTCTCTCTCTCTCTCTCTCTCTCTCTCTCTCTCTCTCTCTCTCTCTCTCTCTCTCTTTCTCTCTCTCTCTCTCAATGTAGAAATAAAATAAGCAGCCAATGTTCGGAGCATTCTTTTGAAAAGTTCGTGTGGCAAAGAACTCGATTAACGTGCCGTGTTAGTTTCAAAGGTTACTTACATAAACTGATCACTGTGTAGTAAAAGACAGCGTAGCACAGAGGATTAAATTATGTCAATACATTTAGAGGGAAGATATAGGAAAGGGGTGGGGGGTGTGATGTATATTACCTTATATATATATATATATATATATATATATATATATATATATATATATATATATATATATATATATGTGTGTGTGTGTGTGTGTGTGTGTGTGTGTGCTGCAAAATGATTACTAATTACTAATTTAAAAATAGACATCAAAGCACACCGGGCATACCCATAGATGCTCCGTCTCCAGCAGAAAATGTCTTACGGTGTAGATGTTGACTGTTCCTGTAGCGCACTGATTGTACACACGTCGTTTTCTTCCTCCCATCCTTCCCTCCTTGTCGCATCCACACTTAATTCCTCGCTTCACACATTCGTGTACATGTTATTTTATCTAATCTCGTGTCTTCTGTCAGCAGTCGTTCATATATGGTCTTCAGAATATCTCCCTTGTCCAATACCAGTGTTCCTGTAGCTTTCGCTTTTGTAGTAAGAAATTCCGCTCTTTTATTCCCTCGCACTAATGCATATCCCGGACAGTATGCAATGTTGGCGTACTGATGCATGGTATCCACTCCTGCCACATTAGTCCATTTTGAACCTTCCGCAATGCCGACTGAGAATCAGACACAATAATTCCTCTGGTAACTTTTGTGTTCTGTCATCCAATTCAGAGCTGCAGTGATTGCCTCCACTTCCATCTTCATGCCTGACGTTGCAGATTTTACAAAAAGCCCCATTTTGTTTCAGCGACAATTTTCTCTTCATTCTAGCTGAAAATCCCCAGCCAGATCTTACAACCCGTTGAACAGGACCATCGGTGTACACTACTACATCATCTAGCCCAGCTTTTCCATCTATCAGTGGTTGTACCTCTAATTCTGCCATACCGATACACCACTCTCTACATTCTCTTCCTGACGTGACAATGACCTGATGGAAACTGCTGTTGTGGGTGTTCGTGTCGACCCATTCCTATCCGCTGTGTATGGTTTGACTGAAGCCACCGTCTCAATGGTAGCTTCAGCTAGTGCCATCCACCACTTTCCTCTTTTCAACTGAAATCGTTAAAGTGCCATGCAGCGCATGTATTTCATCACTGGTAACTCGCAAATATGCCTTGGCTTGCGCCAGTGACAGTCTAGACTTTACCGATGTCAGCCTAAGCATAAACCTCATTGTTCTAACTGGGGTATCTCGTGTGCAACCCAAGACGATTTTCATACCTTCATTTTGAATCCTTTCAAGCTTTGTACCCTGTGAAGTAGATAGGGTTAATATTTCTAGGCCATAATCGATATGGGGGGGGGGGGGGGGGAGTCAAGTTTAACCAGCATTCCTGAAGGGGGAGCCTAAGGTTATAATTGTGACTGGGTTATGTGCGCACTGCACGCCACCAAGAGCATGAAAAGGACTCCTTCAGTGGTGATGCGATCAAAGGAGACAGACCCAAATACTGTCACGACCGGTGACGAAGTCGTCTACCGGCGAGCCAATTGTCGCCGAAGTTTTGCAGTAGAGAAGGTGTCTTTACAGCAGTTGAGGAGCGGCTGGCTGAGCAGTTAGATGCGAGAGACTTGGGTTCGACCCCCCGGTAAGGTGATGAAGTTTTCGCAAAAATAAACATCCTAACCTGCACAGTCAGTATCGACAGCAATAGCGCCCTAAATCCTCGGGCTCATGCCCATTCCAACATACCCTCCCTACCTCACGTCGCCTCCCCCACCCTAAAAAATGTGGTAAGTACAGACAGCAGAGACAGTATAGTATTTACCAAGATAGTTTTATCCAACTAAAAACACAAACCATTATGCAAAAGTAGCCTTAAAATAAAGGTGTTATCTCGTACACAAAACTAGCTGTAGTCTGCATCCCAGATACGAAAATCTGTTGCACAAAATCATCGTTATGTAAGATCAACAACGGTGTACTGCAAATTACAATTTAATTTTAAATGGTTAGCAAATGTGCTAAATTTAGCCGCAAGTTAAGACTATATTATTATCAAATAATACAGACAGACTGGTGTGTAAAACATATGTGTACCTTGTAATTTTGCCGACGTGAATGAAGATAATCCATGGGGAAATATGAATAAGCTAGTGGTGCTTCATAAGCATTCCTGAATTGTGAAGATCACTATAAATAGAAACGTTACATACAATCATACATGTAGATATACTAATCAAAAATGCAGACTGGCTCCTAAAAACAGCTGAGTCAAACTTCACATAATGTTTTTACGTTGGTAAGAATCCTGGGCTCGATATCAAGAAGTAATAATCCAATACTGTTGTATAAACTAGAGGTACGTCAGGACGGGAACAGTTTCAATAGTTCACCTTAGGCTTTGGGAGCGTACTGAAGTAGGCCAGTGCTAACAAAACCACAAGCACACACACACGCACGCACACAACAATAAACCCGACCAACTTTCAGGCCTCTGCCCTCTTCAGCGCTGTGTGGCTGCATCACGTGACAGCCGGCAGCCATTCAACGCGCGAGGTCACAGAAACACTGGAGCTCTTATTGGCTTGACAAAATGGAAGGAGAAGGGGAAAAAGAGGTCAAGAAGCGATCGTTGATGTGTCAGCGTCAGCGAGAAAATGCTGAGCACATGCCTCCACAGCGGAAACTCCTGCATGTCTCCTTTCCCGCTCCCTACACTCTTAATGTTCCTGTCATTGTTGCCCTAAAGACCGAAGGATAGCTGCCCGTAGGATTAAAATCGCAAAGATGAGAATGCAAAAGTTATACTCGGGTTAATGTTAAGTTGCATTGCAGGGTCGAGTGGTACCCGGTCGGAAAATTTCCTGTTTACCCCCCCCCCCCCCCACTTGTTTGTCCCCCACATATACATACACAAATACATTTTTAAAATGTTAAATACGCATGTTTTTGTCCCCCCCCCCCCTCCCCCTCCCCTTTCTCAGTGATGACACCCGGGGAGGCCTGCAACGCCCCTTCCACTCCGCTGGTCTCTTCCTATGCCACTGTTTTTACAAAGTAACATGCAGTCCACTGCCGGGGTAAAAAGCTAAAAATCTTTGTATTTATAAATAACGCTGTTTGATTTGCTTTTACCGCCTCTACCATTTCATCGCCTCCCTACCATTTCACCGAGTCTTTGTCCAGACTTGCAGAACCAAGTTTAGTTATTCGACCAGCCGCATACATCGTTTTAAAGTCTGTAGGGCCTTTATTATACATGCACTTTATTATTTTATTTATTTGGTTAATGTGTCATTTCATATAAAGCATTGACTTCCGGAACCTGACCGGCGGGTGACATCCTGTTGACCTTGATTCACAACCAGTGAACGGTCGCCACATCCGAGCCCAGGTACATCTCAGGCAGGGAGAGGAAACGGCCAATTAGCTAAGGTTGCTGTCTGTATAAGCCGTTAGCTGTTGTCAATATTTTTGTAGTTTGCCCGCCTGCTATAGTCGTTTACTCCTTAAAGACTAACCTGAATCAGGGACGTGGCGTCCTCATACATACACACACGCGCGCGCGCGCACTCACACACGCATTCACTCACACGCACAAATACACATTACACGCACAAAACATGCAATTTTTCAAAGAGAGTGAGGAGATCGCTTATTTATTGGGCAGTAATAAAAAATAGGCTCTCCTTTAAATATAGGAGAGCCAAAATTTAAAATAATGGGCTGAATGGTTACCAAAAAATATGCTTGAAATAACGCTAAAAAGCAATGGGAGACAACTCGATTTTTTTAAACAGCCAATTTTAAAAAGGCTGAAAGGTTACAAACACAACGCTTGAAATCTTTTTATTCTTCCTAGCGTTCACCGGCTGTAAACTCCAGCGGAAACTTCTGGTTGTTTGGCCACTTCTGGACTGAAGTCGTGTTCCAGCACCTGGATGTTGCCTGTACATCCATTTTACAGATCTGACTTACATGTATGCAGATTGTTAATTCCTTGCTTCTCAGGTTTCTCTAATGAAGCTTCCAATTAGTCGACTCTTACGACACGCTTTTAGAGAGGCAATGGGTCTTTTCTTGTTTTCCCCCACAATGGGGCCCGCGAAACCCACACACGGAAATACTTAAAACAGTATTAAATATATACAGAAATACACTGAAAGAGATTTATACATAGGTGAGTGGGTTGAGGCCATTTAGTTCCCACTTCCGAATGAAGGCGCATGAGAATTACGAGCAGATTTGGAGGAGTATGAAATGTAATAGCTGGTGATTTTAACGCTCGCTCAAAAGAGTGGGGAAATCAGACAGAAAACAGACAGGGAGTTGCACTGAGTTAGGCCCTACTAATTACTATGCTCACTGTTTAAAACGATGATCAGAGAGAGCCGCAGACTAGGATGTAGTGATTGACCTAGCTTTAGCGTCCAGTACTGATGCACACACAATGCGCTGGGATGTCTTGGGGCGCGGGAAAGTGACCATCTGCCATGCGTTGTTCTCATTGCCATTGGGATATGACTGATAAGCAAATGCAACCACGACACACGTTCAAAAATGCGGCCATAAAAAATCAGGTAAAATCAGGTTGGTACATTGAATTCGTTGCGCGCCAAAACAGCCAGACAAAAAGAAACGAAAAACGATATTTGTGCAACCAACATGGTGGAACGAACAGGTGGAAACGGCATGGAAAGCAAAATAATTTTTAAGATCACTGACTGTAGACCCTGGTGGAAAGTTCTGTTTGTTTGTCCAATTCTAGACTTTGATATTATTCACTAACTTGAGTTTTACGAGCGCATCCTTTTGATAAATCTGACCTTTTTTTTAAATGCAGGCTGTTGGTAGCTCGCCTCTCGGGCGAAGGACTTAACCATTTTCCATTAACCAGCTTCGAAGGACTTAACCATTTTCAGTAAGGTTTGGTTTTTTATAAAGATTCAAGTTTAAATCGAGAAGATCGAAAGTGCCCGAAACCAAATAGATCAGACTTGTAATTTTTTTTTTTTTTTTTGCAGTATGGTTTTAAAACAAAAACTTAAAACGGTTTGTCTTCTAGTGTAGTCGTACAATTCCATTGTCGCTTTTGCGTTACCAGTCCATTTTTCATTCTCTGTCCATCACAGACCTCTGCATTCAACTGCTTTTGTGACTGGTTAGAATCAACTTTCCGTAACCACGCCAGGCTGATCATGAGCTGACGATTTATTTAGTCAGAATATTTAGAAAAATACACCGGAACATGTTAAAATGGAAGTCTTCCTTAACGGACTTAAGCGACTATGATGACACAGAACGATAATTACGATACCACTGCAGTTAACTTCGTTTCAGTTATGTGGACCTGAATTTTGTGGTTAACCGAGTAATCCTGACGCCTAAGATTGTCAATATTTAAGCTAGCGGCAAGTTGAATGGCAAGTTGGTTGGTAATTTCACTCAACACGGCATCACTCCAAGTGTACATCTTACACACACAAGTAGATATGTTAAAGTGCGTTTCAGAACTCATGCGGTAACCCTTTAACAAATATCTTGCAAACTCCTGCACGGATCAGTTTGAATCGGCGTCTGTCTTTTCATATACCGCAAAAAAGGCAAAAGGAAATCTAGACGTTTGTTTACATTTTTAAAATACTTACAAGAACATGAATATTAACAGGCTGCTTCCCAAATGTTATCAACTTGCACCGAACGTTTGCCGAGTTACCGATTTTTAATGTTTGGCAAGACTTCTGGAACGGATTATACCAGCTAGATTCCGACGTTTTGTCAAATGTTGGAAATTCAATTCAAACCAGCCAGATTCCGATGTTTTGTCCAATGCTGGATATTAAGGGGACAGTGTGGCTAGAAAGTTGAAAATACAGGTACTATTTTGATGCTGATCAAATAACCAATTTTGTGCCGATTGTCTATAAAAAATATGTGTCTAGCCCTATATACCTAATGGCGTGGAAAAGGGCCCTTTACTATATATTTACTTATCAGGTTTGTATTATCAGAACTTTTCTTTGTTAGTTAGTTAGTTGGGTTATCATCATTGCACTCCGGACATGTCCATAGGTGCTCAGATCCTTCCCTCAGTATGAACCCCAACGTCCGATGGCTAATAGTACCAGTTCTATGTTGATTAACAAGTCTTGTGGCGTTTCTGGTGTGCGTCTCTGTGTGGGAATAAAGGAAAATGATTGCAGATAGGCTAAGAGCTGAATGTCTAGTCGTAGTAGATTTTTACCCAACCAGGACATCACACAAACGATAAACACCAGATGACACAAAGTGCCACCACGTGGATGAGGATCACCCGTGGAGAGGTCCCAGAAACCGCGCTCAGCCATTAGACCATATTTATGGTCGGGCTATATTGCGGCCCCTGGCAAGAGCCAGAGTAGGGCTTCGGATAACGAAAAAGTGCACCCTACAAGGAGATGACTGGATTAATTATATATCACTGAATGTCTGAGAGAAAGCATACTAAATTCATGTGATGGTAACCTCTTTCTTTCTCCTACCGCTTAAGCCGTGAAACATCGCAGAGAGGAGTTGTTTGTAGCTTCCGGTGTTTTGTTGGTTGCGTAACTTGTGGTGATGTTATAGAGTTTCTGCCCTGTCTCTTTTACTCCCTCCGCCAATAATTTTCTTGGTCGTTCTCTTTCCTTGTAGCCTGCTCTTCGAATGTAGTTCGCCCTAGCCGCTAGCTGATTGTCTTCTATTCTGACCAAAGACAAACCTAAACTATTTAGTTCTTCGATGTCCATTGAATTCATTCGCAGATATTGTGTCTACTCTATTCTTAGTACTTCTTTGGTGACTTTCTCTTCTTGCTTTCCCTGCCGTAACTTGTTATACATCACATCTCCCATGTTGTAATTTTGCGTTTATGTTTCGTCTAGGACTGTCCATGTCTGGCACTGATAGCACAAAGTTGGTTTGAATAGCCCATTTATCAGCTGCCATTTTATGTGCAAGGTGATGGTAACAAGAGTACCGATCTCTCAAGCTCTTACTGAAAAAAGACTTTTCTAAAACGTTGACTGGCCTTGCTTGTCAAGTCACACTCGCAAACGTCACGGTCTATGATTCTTAATTATCCTTTCGAATGACGGAAAAGTCAACAAGTGCCAACACTGAAATAACAAATTGATGAATTTTCATATCTTTATTTTATTCATATTAACAGTTCATTCATATTCAGATCAGTCTTTATTTCATTAATACCCATATCAACACTCCTTGAAGGACATCTGTAACAACAACAGTTGTGAATTTGCAAACGACAAGAAAGCATACTTTATTTATACACCTTAGTTGCTACCTGCATTCCGATTTTACACCTGTCAATTCACATAAGCATTCATTCACTAATTCTAGTAGTCATCAAAAGAGTTCAGAGTCTCATATACTCGCTCGTGAAACACAACAATAATACAACAAAGGAAGCAGAAGAATAATAGTGCTTTTGTGAGTGCTGGTTAAGTAAACCTATTTCACTTGTTATTCAAACCAGATTTAAGGCCATACAGCTTAAACGGGAATTCCTGTTTGAGTTGTACGGCCTTTTATCTGGAGCAGACCGTGATTCAAACATGCTACAACAGAAGAACAAGGTTCGTTACATTAAAAACTGGAGGTGCAAGTATCTAAGAACAAACTAAATCTCATTGTTCATTTGAAAATCATCTTCATCGCACAATGGGTATGACCCTATGTCCTCCAATCTCCACCTGAGTGTCTCTCCAAGTGTTTTTAGGACAGTAACACCCATTCATAAAATCTCAGTAATTGTTTAAGTGGGAGAGATTTGGTTAAGTGTGTGTGTGTGTGTGTGTGTTGTACATCAAGATGATGATGACCACTATGTTTCATCAAGTATGAGTACGAAGATGACTGATGAGGCGGATGCCGGCCCGAAAAGTTCTTGGACAGTGGGGACAGGGAATGAGCGTTGTGCCAGGGAGGAAATCTCCTGCAGTCGCCTTTCTGTCCATCCTTTTGGGAGCCTGTGATCTGCCATGTGTGCCTCATGACCAGCCCAACGAATGTGGTTGAGAGTGTAGAGACTGCATCAGCCTTTAAAGATACAAGGTTCGAATCTCAGCAACAATGTCGTAAATAGATGTAACGTCCTGAGACTTGAGGATGGTTGTTCTATTTCTTACTGCTAAATCTCAAACAAATAATATCTCCAGCTATGTTAGACATCAGCATGTCCCAGAAGGCTAACCCAGTGAACACATGCCAGATAAAGTCAGATGTGTCGGCCAAAAGGCACAAATATCGCAGCAGTCCTGTAAACAGGCACAACACAATCATTTCACTTGGACCAGAGAAGAAGAAGAAACAGATTTCAGCATGTGTGTGTGTGTGTGTGTGTGCGTGCGTGCGAGCTGGTCGCAGCAGATGCTAGTGTGTGATTACTGTAGTTGTAGGTTACATGCATGACTTCTAGATTCTCCCTTAAAAGGGCGGTTGGCACATTGTGTTGTAGTTTACAGCTAGACTGTCATATCTGTGCCTTTAATCCCAAAATTTTTTTATGTTAACAAGTAAAAGTAACAATTGCTTATCTTTTACAGGATGTTGCAAAACCTAACCCAGCACTGGGGATAAGGGAGGGGAGGTTAGGGGATGTTTTGTTTTTTAAAGACAATTTTAGGTTCAGTATTTGCAACTGCTTTCTGAATGGTTGGCTCTTGACATCCTTGTTGAATCAACATAGTGGTCTCTGAATTATGAAGAATGTTTGCAGTTCATCTTTTCTTTTCTTTTTCTTTATTCGTTCCCTAAAATGAGGTCCCAGAAACTTGCACTCATGTGCCTCCATTCATTAATTCCAGTAAAAGTGAGTACTTGCTCCAACAGAAGCAGTCTCTTTATTAGTAAAATTAATTCCACTTAAAAACAATTTCACCATTCGTCTCAAATGATACTTATTCTTGGGACCTCACCGCATCACACCAACTGATAAACAAAAGCAACATCAATATAAATAATAAGAAACAATGTCATGGAAAACAACAACAACAATGTGCTATTTCATTGGCAAATAAACATGTTCATGAAATCAAACAACATCAGACAATACACAGATAACACCTAGCAATTATGATAGACAATATACATATGAATTTTATAGCATGGGTATGAGAGATGACCTCAAATAAATAAATCACAATGTTATGGCATGGTAAAATAATGGGTTCATGGAGAACTGAAAAGCACAGATATACACAATACATACAATAATTTTTTAAGTACCAAGCAGATATAATTTTGATCATTCTTTTTAAGTAATCAATGTTTCACATCTGGCCAAGCATTTAAGTATGATAGGCCCTGTCAAGAGACCCAGGTTTGAATACCCGCTAAAGAGGTGGATTTTTTTCTGTCTGAGGCAAAAACGAAATCCTAGCCTGCACAGTCCGTAAAGTGTTTCTTCTCAATACAACACGTACGCGGCCTGTTTCCTCTCCATACAACACGTCCGTGGCCTGTTTCCTCTCCATACAACACATCTGCGGTGTGTTTCTTCTCCATACAACACATCCGTGGCCTGTTTTCTCTCCATACAACACATCTGCGGTGTGTTTCTTCTCTATAGAACACGTCCGTGACGTGTTTTTTCTCCTTACAACACGTCCGTGACGTGTTTCTTCTCCTTACAACACGTCCTTGACGTGTTTCTTCTCCTTACAACACGTCCGTGACGTTTTTCTTCTCCATACAACACATCCATGTTGTGTTTCTTCTCCATACAACACGTCCGTGGCCTGTTTCCTCTCCATACAACACATCTGCGGTGTGTTTCTTCTCCGTACAACACGTCCGTGATGTGTTTCTTCTCCTTACAACACGTCCGTGACGTGTTTCTTCTCCATACAACAAGTCTGTGACATGTTTCCTCTCCATACAACACATCTGCGGTGTGTTTCTTATCCATACAACACGTCCGTGACGTGTTTCTTCTCCTTACAACACGTCCGTGACGTGTTTCTTCTCCATACAACACGTCGGTGGTGTGTTTCGTCTCCATACAACAATATTGATTTGACAGTAGAATTAAAAACTTCAAGTTGAGCATTAGTTTTAATTTATTTTGACCTCCACAAATTTCCTAGTGTAAGGAACACATGCTCAGGTACAACTCATGTTTGTCACCCTATCTTGTTCAGCTGCGTGATTTCATAGTGGTTCTTACAAGCTGTTCTTTGTTGTAGGGATGTTATGAAATGTGTTCCTTCATGTCTACACACAGTGTGCCGAAAAGTGACTTGGCTTCGTTCGACGAGGTGCACACACTGTCATCCAGATGAAACTGATCAGCTTACTTTTCATACCTCTCTTTTGTGTCAATGGTTATTGTTTCTAGAATGTGTTGTTGTTGCTGTTGTTGTAAGGAGCTCAGGCACTGCAGGCACCTGTGAACTAAGAAGTAGTACTGCAGGGGGAAGTGCCAAAGGCACAACGATTCGTAAGTATCAAAAAACATTTTTGTATATTCAAGCTCACTGGCGGTGGACATCGTCGGTGGTGGGTATGCTTAAAACGTTCAAAACGAGCAACATATGACACCCCTAGAACATTGGACAGCTCGTAGGAACCACTACGAAATCATGAACTCGAATGAGATGGGGTGGCAAACGTGAGTTGTACCCATGCTAACAAAAAATACTTCTTCTTCAACAGTTAACTCCCTTAAGGCTAAGATCAGTTACCCAAACATCAATATACAGCAATGATATTCTTAACTTATGGTTACGTGGCACTTGAAACATGACGTAACACACGAATTTCTTTACAGTGCATGTGGAAAAACTGTAATTGAAAAAAGGCTCCGCGACTAAGAACAGTTTGGGAAACGCTGGTCTTATCTAAGTATGTGCTGAAGAAGGCTACATAGCCGCAACGTTCACGTTTTGTTTGTGTTTGTTATATTGTGAAGCTTGCCGATTTACTTTTCATTTGGTCTTATATCTTTTCCTAATACTGACACAAGGGCAGCTGATGGCGGACATGCTTGTACAGACCAAGCAGCACTGGATGAGTGGCATGATCACCATCACACTGACTGCCATTACAGCCCAGGATTTTCCTGCTGCCCGTTCAAGACTTAACCGACCTGGGTGCCCAGATCATTTGTTAAAAAAAAAAAATTAACATTGATATGGATTTGAACTCAAGACTTTCCGACTGGCAGGGCAAAGCAAATGCTAGATAAAGCCAGTGTTTAATTGTCCAACACTGCGTTGTGATACATGCACATTTTCACAAGCTGTGTCTTTGCTCCAAATATACAATTCTGTTGTGTGTAGCAGTGGACAAAGAAAGGACAGTTTCCTTATATAATTAAGTGTTTGAACACACAAACTATTAAAAAGTTCAAAGTTGTAAAAGCATGTCCATCCAATATTCTATCTTTGGCACACTCAAACACAAGCTGACTCATTATTTCATAGAGTTGCCAACAACAGAATGGAAACTGCTGTTGATTTATTCATGACCATTATCATCATCATCCTGATGTGCCATGTTGAATCACACAGGGCTCAGTCCAATCCTTCAATCCATTCTATCCTGTGCAATCCGTTTGATGTCAAGGATGGAATCCAGTACAGCACCTTTGGCTGTCAATGTTCGGTTTAGGGTTTCTCTTGAATGGGCTCTTTTCCTCAATCCATCTGTTCTGTGAATTTAATGGTTAAATTCTTCTTCTTTTTTTTTTTTTGCGTTCACCAGCTGTAAACTCTGGCGGAAAGTTCTGGTTGTTCATCCACTTCTGGACTGCAGTCCTGTTCCACAACCTGGGTGTTGTGTGTGCATCTGTTTTACAGATTTGACTCATTTGTATGCAGACTGCTGGTTCCTTGACTCTCTGGCAGATACACTCTGACTTTAAAGGAAGCTCCCAATTAGTCAACTCTTATGACATGCTTTTGGGTAGGCAGTGGGTCTTTTCTTGTTTTTCCTATAACAGGGCCCCGTAACCCACACGGGGAGTCTGGTTAAATTAAAATAGGTTGGAAGGAAACTCTTACACAGCTTTCAAAACATCTGCAATTAAAAACATGAAGAAATTGACAAAATACTAAACAGCGGTGACTAATACAAAATAATACGGTACAGCTTCCTTGTATCAATATTTTAGCAAAGTTAAATGGAAACAGAAACCTGATAACACCATAAGGAAAACAATGGAACAAAATATATGTATTAAAAAAAATTACCAAAAAAAAACAAAACAATGAGCAAATATTGACTGAAAAACAAATATTTAAAAATGCATACACATAAATGCATTAAACTTCAATTTCAAACTGTTTATATTGTACAACATGTGTTTTTACATGTTTATACACCTTAATTTAACAACAACAAACATGCTATATAAACTGTTTGCAAATGAAATTGCACAAGAATTCAATGTGAACACATGTGAAGTATGAATGTGGAGCCATTAATAATATAAAGGGAAATTAATATCTAAACAAAAGTGTCCATTGAACATGAGAGTATATATATATAGAAGCTAACAAGCGAAAGTAAAATTTTTTTTTAGTTATGTAACACAAAAAGATAACAGTGTAAACTGTCATCTATGTGACAGAGGTATAACACAGACACACAGCTATGACTGAAGGATAACTGAATAACTATTTCCCTCTGTGGCAAAAGCATGACAGAATACCTATTCCCCTCTCTGTGGAAAAAGCATGACAGAATAACTATTCCCAATCTATGACAAAAGTATAACAGCATAACTATTCCCCTCTGTGACAAAGGTATAACAGAATAACTATTCCCCTCTGTGACAAAAGTATAACTGAATAACTAATCTCCTCTGTGACAAAAGCATGACAGAATAACTATTTCCCTCTGACAAAAGCATGACAAAATAACTATTCCCCTCTGTGACAGAAGCATAACACAGAAACTAATCCCCATCTGTAACAAAAAAGTTGAGTTGAGTGGAGTCAAAAACAAAAGTTATGACAAAAACAAAAAAAAGAATAAACAGTCACCTTTGTGATAGATAACAGAGTAACTAGCCACCTCTCTAACAGAAGCACCACAGAGAAAATGGTCAACTCTGTGACAAACAGATAACACAGTAACTAGCCACCTCTCTAACAGAAGCACCACAGAGAAAATGGTCAACTCTGTGACAAACAGATAACACAGTAACTAGCCACCTCTCTAACTGAAGCACCACAGAGAAAATGATCAACATTGTGACAAATAGATAACAGGGTAACTAGTCACCTCTCTAACTGAAGCACCACAGAGAAAATGGTCAACTCTGTGACAGACAGATAACACAGTAACTAGTCACCTCTCGACTGAAACACCACAGAGAAAATGGTCAACTTTGTGACAGACAGATAACACAGTAACCAGTCACCTCTCTAACTGAAGCACCACAGAGAAAATGGTCAACTTTGTGACAAATATATAACAGGGTAACTAGTCACTTCTCTAACTGAAGCACCACAGAGAAAATGGTCAACTCTGTGACAGACAGATAACACAGTAACTAGCCACGTCTCTAACTGAAGCACCACAGAGAAAATGGTCAACTCTGTGACAGACAGGTAACACAGTAACTAGCCACCCCTCTAACTGAAGCACCACAGAGAAAATGGTCAGCTCTGTGACAGAATTTTTTTTTTTTAAATATCCAGAAACCATGAGTTCTTAAATAAACCCTCTGGCTCAGTACTATGGATATCGCAACCCTTCGGCCTTGATTCCATGATAAATACTGTAAATCTGGGAGAAATGTAGCTTTTCTGCCTACCCCCGGGAGTGAACCTGGATCACAATGAGTTCTTCACCCGGTCGTCGTGAAGTCAGGTTTAGCCAACTATGCAAGCAAGTCGGGCCTGTAACAGACAGATAACAGGGTAACTAGTCACCTCTCTGAAATATTTGAGGTACTATTAAAATGATACAGGTGATCTCCATAAACCCTCGACCATTTACTTAAGGTAAAACATGGGTCGCTAAAAAAAAAAAACACAGAAACAGGTATTAAAAAAAACAGCAGTACTAATTTTGGTTAAAGCTTATCAATTGAATTTTAAACATGGCAGCTGCTTTAAAATGTTTTGATTTATTTTTAAATGACTTATTTTTTAAATTGCTACTTTAAAATGTTATTATGCCATTATTACCAGAAAAACTATTATGTGACATCAAGCTACATTTTATAGACTTGTTAATTTTTTAAAAGAAATAATTATAAACTATTAAAAGCTAATATGAAAGAAACAGCATGTGTTATAATTTTGAGCAGTACAAATAATGTTACTTGTCTGTAAGAAAAACAATTAATTAATCAGCAACAAAATAATTAAATGTATTATTTTAGCTTACAATGCTGCAGTTGTTCTGAAATTTTAAGTGCAGCAATGTACAAGCATAATAAATTTTGATGCCATTTTACAGGTGAACCTGTTTTTCTGTTGTCTCAACATTACAAGCTACTAATACTTCCAAAATGACAAGTTCCTGGGAAACTGCTGACGCAGTTCAGCGGTTGCTGTGATATAACTGTTGTGAAGAAACGTACCAATACAATATTATCTGCTATACATTAGGCATTCAAACATTTTCTCCTATACACAGAACATACAATTAAAAACAGAAAAGACAGGAACCTTCTTGTCCTAGTGATGAATCAGGCATATAATGCTACTTATACTTTTCTAGAGCAATCAGCACTCAGTGGCTGTATGGTCAATATTATGACAGCCCACTTTACTTCCCAGCAGAACAAAATATACACATGTGTGTTTAATACGTCAGCTCTGTGGCTAAGTCGATACGAACGCTTCATAATGCCGGGTTCGATCCCAGCTGCGGGCCATGTGCCTTGCGTTGGTTTCGACAGTGGTATTAAGAAAGCCGACCGTCCAGAAAGCAATGGCCAACTACTGGACATAAATTTGCCTAGAAAAACCACACAACAGCCAGGGGCTGTTAGGGTTGGTTCTGCAACGTCCGGTTAAGGATACGCAACTAACCTTTTAAGTATTTAATACGAAACTTATTTAATGAGTATAGAACGCTTACTCTCCCATGTGGCTTCCGGAACCCTATTCTGGGAGAAACCAGAATAGACCCAGTGTCGCCTAACAAGCATGCCATAAAGGCATCTAACTGAGTTTGAGTGCATCTGCCTGAGAGGTGAGGAACCAACAGTCTGCACACAAATAAGCCTTATCTGTAAAATAAGTTGCACACAAAAACTCAAGTCTGGGATCAAGACCACAAAGTCCAGAGGTTGACAAATAACAAGAACTTTCTGCCGGAGTTTACAGCCAGTTAATGCAAAGAACCAGAAGATTCAATGGGTACAGAATGCTGACAGTGATACAGACGGGTACAGACGGGTGAAGTGATCAGACCAGGCTGGCTACCTAAACTTCCTAGAAGATTTCCTAGCACCTGTTTTAGGCTGAATCATCTTTTGTTCCAGATTTTCTTTTTGTTTTAAATCCTTCCTTGAGGAAAATTCAAATAAATAACCACAGAGCTGACAGGCAAGCAACTATCATTGCAATATATAAATAAAAAAAATATGTAGACTGACATAGGAATAAATACAGACACACATATAGAAGAGTTTAAAAAAAATATAATGTGTGTGCTGACAGAGAGGGGGAGACAGAGGGAGGAAGAGAGCAGGGGAGAGAGGAGGGAGAGGGGGGGAAGAGGGAGAGGACGAAAGAGAAAGTACACACAGACAGCGGATTACAAAAATTCCATGCCACAGAGAGGACTTTGGGAGCTGCATGTCTACAGTGCTGCTAAGAATCTCAGATCTGTGATTGAAAATGGCACAGCCAGCACCACAAGTGTTGTCAGCCAGCACCACAAGTGTTGTCAGCCAGCACCACAAGTGTTGTCAACCAGCACCACAAGTGTTGTCAGCCAGCACCACAAGTGTTGTCAGCCAGCACCACAAGTGTTGTCAACCAGCACGACAAGTGTTGTCAACCAGCATGACAAGTGTTGTCAGCCAGCACCACAAGTGTTTTCAACCAGCACGACAAGTGTTGTCAGCCAGCACCAAAAGTGTTGTCAGCCAGCACCACAAGTGTTGTCAGCCAGCACCACAAGTGTTGTCAGCCAGCACCACAAGTGTTGTCAGCCAGCACCACAAGTGTTGTCAGCCAGCACCACAAGTGTTGTCAGCCAGCACCACAAGTGTTGTCAGCCAGCACCACAAGTGTTGTCAACCAGCAAAGGTATGTTGCTATTTACTTGCAATACCCTGATGCATATGCTGAACGAGGGGTGCGAGCACCCATGGATGTGCCAAGAGAGCCATGAAGATAAACAAACTCATAACTGACCCATAAAGATGCATTAGCCCAGAGAAAAAAGCAAATATGCGCTTGCTGTTCCATGCAGTGACTCAGGACACACTTACAAATGTATAATTTACATGAAAATGTTAGTTCTTTGATTATCTTTTTTTCTACTGCTTTAGTCGTTAGAGGGGTTACTGGCATGTTGTGTTGTGGTTTACAGAATATGTTGTGATATCTGCAACTTTAAGTTAAAAAAATAAAATAAGTGACCTGTTATGACACTCTTTAAGAGGCAGTAGATCTACCAACCCACCTCAAAAATGAGATCCCGAACCCACACAGGGATTCTCTGAGTATAAATAAGTAAGTGAAAACACTGAAACAAATACAAAACTAAATGTTTCAGAGTAAAAATATCAATAAAACAGAGGAGGAGAGTCTCAAGAGATCAACTACAGGGAGCTTGTGTCCAATCATTGTGCTGACCCAAAACTGAGTGAACCAGCTCACACAATAAACAGTCAGCATTCACAACAAGACAAGCAGAAGCGAATGACTAAAACCATAGGAAAAAAAATACAAATCTTTTAGTGTGTGTAAAAGTTAAAAAATAAAAATTAAAAAAATAAACTGAGTTGCACTAAACAATCAGCTAAAAAAAGAAACAGAAAAACTGATGGTCAGGAACAATGAAATAATGTAAAAAATATACACCCACAGAAGCAACATTACTACTAATACTAAAGTTAATGGTGAGCAAAGATATAACAAAGTGAGCAAAAATATAATAACAAAAACACATACACATAACAGAGAGAGAGAGAGAGAGAGAGAGAGAGAGAGAGAAAGAGAGAGAGAGAGAGAGAGAGAGATTATATAGAAAAGGTAAACATGGTAGTGGAATTCTAATTAAACATAATTAATGATAAGCACAGAAACAATCAAAAAAGTTTGGTCCCTTTTGTCTGTGTGAACATGTAAATACAGCAACACTCTCTCTCTCTCCCCCCCTCTCTCTCTCTCACACATGCACGGACATACACTGTGTGGATACAATCTCCAGCTCATGCAGAAGTGTAAATATATGAGACAGCTGGCATCACTGACCACTGAGACTTTGAAGATGGACACAGTGAATGTACCACATGGGAGCTCATTTGTTAATGAATGTCCTTGATAACAGCTGCTGGATTGGGACATCTACTAGAGAAAAATGGCTGCAAAAGAAGCAGATGAGGCTGTTGCATCTACAAATCAAGTGAATGTTCTGATCTGAGTTATAACTGGGAACAATCCGAAGTAGTTTACAAAAGGAAAGATATTAAGCAACATTTAATTTGCAAGATCAATTAACAAAATCCACTTTACCATTAAAAACAAATAATAATAATTAAGCACAAAGAACCTTTTGTTTTCTGACATATTTGTTCAGTTGCAGCAAGTAAAACTTGAAATCAATAGCATAAAGAATGTATTTACTGATAAAAACTTGTTGGTCATTCACAAATCAAAAGTGAACAGACAAAGGTGGAGAATTTGTTTGCAGAGATATGCCATTCATCAAATAAAAACCATGATAAAAATACAAATACACAGTTTGATGTTGAAGTCTGGAATTAAAAATATGAACATACAATGATGCAGATGGCTTGAAAAGCAGGACGTAAAGTGATGAAGATGGTCTTCCCCCCCCCCCCCCCCCCCCCCCCCCCCCCCCCCCCAAAAAAAAAATACAAAACATATCAAGATAAAATGGTTAAGGAAAATGTGAACATACAGTGATAAACATGTTTAGGACAAATGTGGATATGCAGTGATGCACACTTTTAGAAAAAAAAAATGTGAACATACAGAGATGCACACTTTTAGGAAAAATGTGAACATACAGTTATGCAGATTTTTAAGAGAAATGTGAACAAACAGTAATGCAGATGGCTAGAAGACCATAAACAAACAATGAAGAAGATGGTCAGAGAAACAGGGACAGACAATCATGAATTTTTTTACCGATGAATTTTTGTATGAACTCTAGAGAACAATATTTATACCCAAAATGCGCCAGATGAAAATATTTAATAAAACATCACCCTGGCAGATATCAAAGCTGTGTGTAAATGCTAAAAGGATATCTTACCATATGTCATCACGATCAAGCATAACTTATATTAAGTATTATTTTTTATATCATCACAAATGTTATATTTTATAACAAACACTGAAGTTTAAAATGCCAGTATTATTGTTTTTATGCAATAAATTAAGCTTGCTTCGTGACCATGAATCTAATAAAACAATTACATAAATCGTAATTGTATGCATAGGCATCATCATAAACTTTACTTCTGATTAAAAAAATTATAACAACGCAACAATTTAAACAAAAAAATTAAAAGAGAGACAACAAGAGTAATAAAGATGTCACAAAGAAACCGACTCATGACGAGAACTGACTGCCTGTATCAGGAGGAGACAATCTATGTTCTTTGGTCATGTCATGAGAAGAACACTGGAGCTATGTTCTTTGGTCATGTCATAAGAAGAACACTGGAGCTATGTTCTTTGGTCATGTCATAAGAAGAACACTGGAGCTATGTTCTTTCATCATGTCATGAGAAGAACACTGGAGCTATGTTCTTTGGTCATGTCATGACAAGAACACTGGAGCTATGTTCTTTGATCATGTCATAAGGAGAACACTGGAGCTATGTTCTTTGGTCATGTCATAAGAAGAACACTAGAGTATATCATGAAGCTGGGGAAGCTGAAGGGGAGAAGAGGCAGAGGGAGATGGAGATGCTTCACAGTTTAACACTGTGACATGGACGATCATGTGTGTCAGAAATGACTGAAAGTACATGAGACAGAAGGCTGTGGATAAACATGACTACCAATGCCACATGGCCTAGACGAGGGCTTTTCAATTAAGCTTACTCAGAGGCCAAAATGTTGACCGATATGGACCTGAGGCACGAGCCCCGCCATAGAAAGAACATTAATACAATTTATAATGATCCGTGGGCTATCTGCTAGGCTTCCAAGAAAAGGCTAGTTGAATAGCCCTATAAGAAGAATAAATCTTTTTCTTTTCATAAATTCACACTTACTATAAACAGCATGGATAAACATGATTTTTATAAGATACCAGACTTATTTTTAGTCCTTTTTAAATAAATGATTATGGCTCTCCAATTTTGATTTTATAAATTTGGATATCATTTGATGTACTTATAAAGATAGTGTTGTTTTGATTTTTATTTGATGCCCTTTTGTTTAAGTTTTTCACACATATCTTCCTCTGATTTTCTCTTGCCTAGTATTTTTTTAAAACGTCTAATTTCTCTACTCCACTTTTTCTGTTCAAATATCTAACACATTTTCATTTGTCTTTTCTTTATGGTTATGATGAGTAAACTCAAGCAACCCTCTGTCCACAACATTCATTACATTCTTCTCAAAAACACATCCACAACATTCTTCTCAAAAACACATCCACAACATTCTTCTCAAAAACACATCCACGACATTCTTCTCAAAAACACATCCACAACATTCATTACATTCTTCTCAAAAACACATCCACAACATTCATTACATTCTTCTCAAAAACACATCCACAACATTCTTCTCAAAAACACATCCACGACATTCTTCTCAAAAACACATCCACGACATTCTTCTCAAAAACACATCCACGACATTCATTACATTCTTCTCAAAAACACATCCACGACATTCTTCTCAAAAACACATCCACAACATTCATTACATTCTTCTCAACAACATTATCTCCACTGCCCCCCCTCGCCCCATAAACTAGAGGAACCAGCATCTTTCTAATGATAGCATCTTTCTCTAGTGTACAGAAATAAGTATGTTCCTAAAGTTTGAAGTTTTAACAACGGATCAACATCATGGCACACAGGTGGTAACCCATAAGTGCTCCGTTCTACTTCTAACTCAAGTCGAAGTCCGAAGTAGCTTAGCGCAGTGCACAGGTTGCGTAGCACCGGCAAGGATCCTGAAATATTTTGGGTAGATTTTCAACTCCAAATTTTGCTCAGGCAGCGCTGTCAGGCTACTCTTTTCCATTTCCAACTACCAAGGGATTTTTAAATGCACAAAAATACACATGGACGTCCGATCTCATTACTCAGAGACCAGGGGAAATTGACAGAAGTCCACTTGAAACAAATCCCTGCCCTCACCAAGGCCTGAGCCCGGGACCTCTAGCATACGAGTTTGATACCTTGAGACCACGCAGCTCCCTTGTACGCTCTTAAAAAGAAAATAAATCAACATATTCCTATTCATATCGGACTGCAAAAATCTCTCTTAAGTAGTCAAACATTCCTCCAATCAAACCACCGGCTTATCCACTGTTTAAAAATTGGAGCTTATTTTGGCTAATTGTGATTCTTCTGTCTTTAGAACAATATTTCATTACTATTAACCCTCTTAGCACGGACGGGCCGATTATCGGCCGGCGGATGTCAGGCCAAAAACACGGAACGGCCGATCATCGGCCCGATCGTGTTTCGCCTCGAACCGCTAAGAAATCTCCTACTTTGAAACACTGAAAGTGATTCATTTATATTAACTGCTGTATCAGCTTTACACATGGCGACTTTCGAGTGTTTGGTATCGAAGTGAAAATTGTTCTTGAATTTTTGAGATAGTGACCTGAACCGCTAAAAGTTTGTCTGACTCGTATGTTTCTGCCCCTAAACTTGATGTTGATAAAACATTTGAATCAAGTGATGACACTAATTCTGTTGATACTGATGCAGGATTTAGTGTTAGTAGTAATAGTGGGAATCAGATGGGGACGCTGTTGTGTTCAGACCACAGCCCAACCATGGCTCAGGGTATATCCACCCGAAGGTGTTGACACTCCGGCACATCCATTTCTTGTGCTGACTGATGGTGAAAAACACATGTCACCTAAAGATATTATTGCTGTTTCATATATATATATATATACCTGTTTTTGACTATTGAATTGCTTACAACATTTGCAAAAAGGCCAAAGATCAATAAAAAGATTTCAAATTAAAAAAAAATTTTTGTTTTTAGTTTTATGTTTTAAGCATTGAAGTTAAAAATTCAAATTCATATTTTCTATTTTTAGATATGCAAATGAGATAATTTGCATATACATCAATTAATTTTAACGATATTGTGAAAATCATGAACTTCAATCTATATCCTTCAAATAGATATATTATTTCATGTGGGTCAGAATAACAGAAATCTGTCAAAAAAATTAAATAATGTAATAACCAAATTCCCTGAAAAAATGCTCTGTGTTTTTGGCTAGACCTCTGAAAAACTTCCCGTGATAAAAGGGTTAAAAATAACAGCATAGTAGTAATAGTAGTGTAATAGTGTACAATAAAGAGCAAACAGTTCAGTTGGCACATTAATACTGACATCATATTATTCTACAACATGAGTGACAATTTAAAAGCATCAAAGCTCAACTTTTTGGCAACTTTTGTGCACACAGCTGACACATTAATAGTGACATCATGTGTTACAATAAAACATGAGCGATGACATAGTTGTCGTATATTTTACGAATGACAGGCATCACATAAATATAAATACTTCATTAGCCTACAAGTTAATGAATAAATGAATTTATCAAGAAATGACACCATTATACTCAGGGCATTCCCACATGTGACATGTCACCTTTCTCAGCAGCCAACAAAAGACTTCCCAAACCTGGTTAAAAGTAGTTTCGTCGCCCAGCTTCTAAGTTGAGTGCATGGCGTGACACTGTGAGCTGCGTTTGTTTTTCGTTGGCACAGGAGCGTATCATCTGTGGGGTGACCCATTTGCTATGAAGCTGAAACTAGGATTACCAGATAACTGGTTAAAATTGCACCAAGCTAAACCTACTGGCAGCATTAGCATGACTTGATGATCAACAGATTTGTCAAGCAGGTCAGGTGATATATAAGGCATTCTAAATGATACCCGTGTGTATGTTACTAACTGCCGTTCATTTTAGGATATTTTTCGTTATTTGAAGCCCCACCCTGGCTCTTGCCAGGGGCCGCAATATACCCAGGCCATAAATATGGCCAATAGGCTGAACGCGGTTTCTGGGACCTCTCCACGGTGATCCTCATCCACATGGTGGCACATTGTGTCTTCAGGTGTTTATCGCTTGTGTGATGTCCTGGTGGGGTAGAAAGTCAGTCAGTCACCCTTGTACACTTTTGATGGTGACGTTTATGGTGTCTGAAGGGCTAAGCAATGACAGACACAATTACCAATGCTGAATGCATCAATGCTGCAGTCATAATTAAATATTAACCCAAACGATTGATCGCGTGGGCAACTGCTGATCTGTTGGCGACTTCTGCTACCATCAATGATGAACTGCAATTCAAATACTGTGATAAACATTCTGTGTGTTTTTCGTTGGCACAGGAGCAGAGCAAAGATGGGGCGACCCGTTTGCTATGAAGCTGAAACTAAGGCTACCAGATTACCAGTCATAATTAAATAACATAATTAAATTATATGAATCCCCTTTCATAGATATTCCCGATTTGAGTTTTAATCTGTTGTTAAAGAATAAGACACTTCAACTTCAGCCTCTATAGACACAACGGCCAGGACAACTCAGCTCTCACAGAAAGAATAAGACACTTCAGCCTCTATAGACACAATGGTCAGGACAACCCAGCTCTCATAGAAAGAATAAGACACTTCAGCCTCTATAGACACAATAGCCAGGACAACCCAGCTTTCATAGAAAGAATAAGACACTTCAGCCTCTATAGACACAATGGCCAGGACAACCCAGCTCTCATAGAAAGAATAAGACACTTCAGCCTTTACAGACACAATGGTCAGGACAACCCAGCTCTCATAGAAAGAATAAGACACTTCAGCCTTTACAGACACTATGGCCAGGACAACCCAGCTCTCATAGAAAGAATAAGACACTTCAGCCTTTACAGACACTATGGCCAGGACAACCCAGCTCTCATAGAAAGAATAAGACACTTCAGCCTCTATAGACACAATAGCCAGGACAACCCAGCTCTCACAGAAAGAATAAGACACTTCAGCCTCTATAGACACAATGGCCAGGACAACCCAGCTCTCATAGAAAGAATAAGACACTTCAGCCTCTATAGACACAATAGCCAGGACAACCCAGCTCTCATAGAAAGAATAAGACACTTCAGCCTTTACAGACACAATGGTCAGGACAACCCAGCTCTCATAGAAAGAATAAGACACTTCAGCCTCTATAGACACAATGGCCAGGACAACCCAGCTCTCATAGAAAGAATAAGACACTTCAGCCTCTATAGACACAATGGGACAACCCAGCTCAGGACAACCCAGCTCTCATAGAAAGAATAAGACACTTCAGCCTCTATAGACACAATGGCCAGGACAACCCAGCTCTCATAGAAAGAATAAGACACTTCAGCCTCTATAGACACAATGGCCAGGACAACCCAGCTCTCATAGAAAGAATAAGACACTTCAGCCTCTATAGACACAATGGCCAGGACAACCCAGCTCTCATAGAAAGAATAAGACACTTCAGCCTCTATAGACACAATGGCCAGGACAACCCAGCTCTCATAGAAAGAATAAGACACTTCAGCCTCTATAGACACAATGGCCAGGACAACCCAGCTCTCATAGAAAGAATAAGACACTTCAGCCTCTATAGACACAATGGCCAGGACAACCCAGCTCTCATAGAAAGAATAAGACACTTCAGCCTCTATAGACACAATAGGCCAGGACAACCCAGCTCTCATAGAAAGAATAAGACACTTCAGCCTCTATAGACACAATGGCCAGGACAACCCAGCTCTCATAGAAAGAATAAGACACTTCAGCCTCTATAGACACAATGGCCAGGACAACCCAGCTCTCATAGAAAGAATAAGACACTTCAGCCTCTATAGACACAATGGCCAGGACAACCCAGCTCTCATAGAAAGAATAAGACACTTCAGCCTCTATAGACACAATGGCCAGGACAACCCAGCTCTCATAGAAAGAATAAGACACTTCAGCCTCTATAGACACAATGGCCAGGACAACTCAGCTCTCTCAGAAAGAATAAGACACTTCAGCCTCTATAGACACAATGGCCAGGACAATCCAGCTCTCATAGAAAGAATAAGACACTTCAGCCTCTATAGACACAATGGCCAGGACAATCCAGCTCTCATAGAAAGAATAAGACACTTCAGCCTCTATAGACACAATGGCCAGGACAACCCAGCTCTCATAGAAAGAATAAGACACTTTAACTTCAGCCTCTATAGACACAATGGCCAGGACAACCCAGCTCTCATAGAAAGAATAAGACACTTCAGCCTCTATAGACACAATGGCCAGGACAACCCAGCTCTCATAGAAAGAATAAGACACTTCAGCCTCTATAGACACAATGGCCAGGACAACCCAGCTCTCATAGAAAGAATAAGACACTTCAGCCTCTATAGACACAATGGCCAGGACAACCCAGCTCTCATAGAAAGAATAAGACACTTCAGCCTCTATAGACACAATGGCCAGGACAACCCAGCTCTCATAGAAAGAATAAGACACTTCAGCCTCTATAGACACAATGGCCAGGACAACCCAGCTCTCATAGAAAGAATAAGACACTTCAGCCTCTATAGACACAATGGCCAGGAAAACCCAGCTCTCATAGAAAGAATAAGACACTTCAGTCTCATAGAAAGAATAAGACACTTCATGCCATAGACACAATGGCCACAATCCAGCTTTCATAGAAAGAATAAGACACTTTAACTTCAGCCTCTATAGACACTATGGCCAGGACAACCCAGCTCTCATAGAAAGAATAAGACACTTCAGCCTCTATAGACACAATGGCCAGGACAACCCAGCTCTCATAGAAAGAATAAGACACTTCAGCCTCTATAGACACAATGGCCAGGACAAGCAGTCCTCACAGAAAGAAATTGTAACCTACTTTGAGTATTTTTGCAAAGAAAAGTCGTGTCTGTACGCAAACTGTTGAAGGTTATGGGTAGACATGACTACCTACGCCACACAGCATTGACTATAAGAAGAAAAAGAAGAATGACACTTCAATGTCCCAAATGCAGTGATACCAGTTCTTGATTCATTCATGTATGACGAGTTGGTTATTACCAGAGATGCCTTATCAATGAATGAGTTACCTGGGCAATATATGAGTTAATGTGTAAACTAATGAGTTGTCTGGTTACTTAGTCAAGGTAGGACTCATTTTGTTCATATATTAGTTATCTGGTAAATGATTTAACTGCCTAGTTATTTAGATAATGAATGAGTTGTCTGGTCAATGTATGAATCACCTAGTCAACATATAAGCCATTTGTTCAATGTATGAGTCAATATAAATCCCATTTATTACATGTAAGAGTCATTATATAAGCCATTTGTTCAATGTATGAGTCAGTGAACAGACAAGTCATTTGATCAATGTATCAGTCAGTCAACTATTAGTCATCAATATTTGAGTCATTAGTCAAAATATAATTCATCTGTGCAATGTATGAGTCACTTACACTTAAGCCATCAATAAATTGTATAAGTTATTTAACATTTCAGCCATATGTTCAATGTATGAGTTATTTAGTCAACATATTATTCACTTGTCCAAAGTACAATCTGATACTTAATGATCACACAGAAAGAGGGCAGTTTAGCGCAGCACAGGTGAAATGACCTGCATATGAGCATATTTTTCCAGATTATGTAGTAAAACAACAGCTAAGAACACCCTCTGATGCTTCAACAACAACAGCTAAGAACACCCTCTGATGCTACAGCAACAACAGCTAAGAACACCCTCTGATGCTACAGCAACAACAGCTAAGAACACCCTCTGATGCTACAGCAACAACAGCTAAGAACACCCTCTGATGCTACAGCAACAACAGCTAAGAACACCCTCTGATGCTACAGCAACAACAGCTAAGAACACCCTCTGATGCTACAGCAACAACAGCTAAGAACACCCTCTGATGCTACAGCAACAACAGCTAAGAACACCCTCTGATGCTACAGCAACAACAGCTAAGAACACCCTCTGATGCTACAACAACAACAGCTAAGAACACCCTCTGATGCTACAACAACAACAGCTAAGAACACCCTCTGATGCTACAGCAACAACAGCTAAGAACACCCTCTGATGCTACAGCAACAACAGCTAAGAACACCCTCTGATGCTACAGCAACAACAGCTAAGAACACCCTCTGATGCTACAGCAACAACAGCTAAGAACACCCTCTGATGCTACAGCAACAACAGCTAAGAACACCCTCTGATGCTACAGCAACAACAGCTAAGAACACCCTCTGATGCTACAGCAACAACAGCTAAGAACACCCTCTGATGCTACAGCAACAACAGCTAAGAACACCCTCTGATGCTACAACAACAACAGCTAAGAACACCCTCTGATGCTACAACAACAACAGCTAAGAACACCCTCTGATGCTACAACAACAACAGCTAAGAACACCCTCTGATGCTACAACAACAGCAAGTGTGTGAGTATGTGCTGTTTATTCCTTCCAGATTGCTACCTAAAGGACTGACACCCTGAGATTACAAAATATCTAAAAGGACAGCAGACCAACAGGGACAAATTCCAGATACCTCATTTAACCTTCCAAAGTAGTTATTACTGGAGCACCCATAACAGGTGGTGTAACCTGCGGCCCACGTGGGTCAGACTTCTAATAATGCAACAGGAAGTGATCAAGGAAATCATCAGAATAGTAAGACCATCACTGATGTGTGCCAGACACTCTCAGGATGGATTAACAACATGTCATCTGGGTTTACAGCTCCTAAATGCCACCTTGTATGAGAGCTATTCCAAAATCAACCTCCAATTGGCAACATTGTTCACTGCTTGCATCCTTAAGCAGTCTTTTTTTTTTAGCTCACTACATTTCAACCTACACTCGCATTTGTTCAGTGGTTCATGAATCATGAACAAATATACATGGAAACTGTTACTGCCTTTCATGCCAGCTGTGAAATTTGGAGGTTGATTTTAGAATAGCCCTCATAAATTAATTAAAATATCAGATTTGTTTTCAACTAAAAGAGCTGTATTTTAACATTACAGTAAAATTATTTTTTCATAAATAGACACAATGGCATCAAAATGACTAGAGCACAATTATAGAACATGTGTGAAAAAAATACAATATTTTGATGTTTGTCTAAGTTTAGCACTGTACAGTTCACATAAGTGGACCCACTGTGGATTTGATTAGATTCCAGGCACACTTTGCCGATTCTAAATTTGCATCTATGCTCATTCCATACATTTACTCATGAAATCCATGAAACGTTTAGCATACTGCTCCGGACGTACTGTGGAAATCTCTGCACCAGCGCCATGCTTGACAGTTTTTGCTGCTTGAGCCGTACGCTTTTTCATGCCATATTTGGTCAGGATATCAATGACTGCAATGAAGTAAATCTCTCGCTTGCCGCTTTCTGTCACAAACAAAAGAATATTGCATGGTTAAAACATCAACATGAAGATTTGAGGCTTATGAGGAGATAATCAGAACCCCCAAAGGCTTGCCATGTGAGTTCCGGGGCCCTGTTATAGGAAAAACAAGAATAAACCCACTGCCTACCTAAAAGCATGTCCTAAGAGTCGACTAACTGGGAGCTTCCTTCAAAACAGAGTGCATCTGCCGGAGAGGCAAGGAACCCGCAGTCTGCATACAAATGAGTCAGATCTGCAAAACGGATGCAAATGCAACACTCAGGCTCTGGAAAAGGGGCTGCAGTCCAGAAGTGGATGAACAACCAGAACTTTCCGCCAGAGTTTACAGCTGGTGAACGCAAAGTAGAAAAAGAAGTTTTAAAAAAAAAAGGCAGAAATAGCAAATGAAGTAATTATTTCTTTACAAAAATTGTCTTTACTGCATGGGTTTACAAAACTGATGGTATAGAATATGGGAGGTTGTGAAGCTGGAGGATTTGTAAGGTCATATAGCTACTGCAGCCACCACAAACCATGCAGGTTGGGATCTTTATTTCTGCCCAACACACACACAAAAATCTCCATCCCTAGTGAGAATCAAACCCAGGTTTCCCGCATGAGAGTCCAGCCCACTAACCACTTGGCCAGCCACTACTCTCTGAATTATTTCTGTTTCACAATGAATTTTTTTATGTTTATTTTATTTTAATTTTTCATTTTGTGCCTTAAGCATATATAAAAACTATAAGGAAAAACTATCAACTATTATAACTCAAACAGTTAATGTCCCAATAGGCTCTAACGCTTCTATTTCTCAAAAGGCTGTTGAAGATGAGAGGATCAACTTCGTTGCCTTGGCAGAGTGGCTACCCACCAGCTGAGATAGTCACACAAAGCATGCAACTCCAGCTCCAGGGGTTTAAAAAAAACACATCTCCACTCATTAAACAAAAAACAGTCCAAAACGAAACCTACCTTCAAATTTAACCAGCTCCTCATGGGAACAATCATTAGATCTGCCTCTCAGGACTGAGCATGCATTGGAATGCCCAAGGTGCAGTAACATGTCACATAGGGCTGATAGTCTATTTCTCCATTTTATCCTGTGCAATCATTTGGATATCATGGATGGAATCCAGTCCGGCACTTTTGACTTCTCTCATCAACATTTAATAACATAACGTGGCATATTTCTGGACTATTTCACAGCAGTTACTGTTTCTATTTCACTGTGTTGTACTTAGAAATAATACATCTTAATGTGGGGGTGGGTGGGGGGGGGGGGGGGGGGGGGGGGGATTTTAAAACGTTAATATTTCAGAAGAAGAGCTACAATATATATCAGCCAGGGTGGGTTGATTTAGGCAAAAAGTGAGACAGAATTAGCCAAGAACAGAACAGTCTGACAATTAAATAATGAGACTGGTTTTATTATGGCAAAACAAAAACAACCCATGATGCAAAACTTGTCATCCAAACAGGCATAATTCATCTATGATCTGGCTAAACTGTAATTCTGCACCATCAGCAGATGACAAGTAACCCGCCATTTTGTTTAACTAGTGAAAGCTGCATAGTTACATATGCAGCATGAAGGCAAGAATGAACATAAATTTTGTTTTGAACAATGAAATAGGTTTCTTCTTCTTCTTCGCGTTCACCAGCTGTACACTCTGGCAGAAAGTTCTGGTTGCTCGTCCACTACTGAACTGCAGTCCTGCTCCAGAATCTGAGTGTTGCATGTGCATCAGTTTTACAGATCTCATTCTCTTGAATACAGACTGTTGGTTCCTTGCCTCTCCGGCAGATGCACTCCGACTTCAAAGGAAGCTCCCCAATTAGTCGACTCTTACGACATGCTTTTGGGGAGGCAGTGGGTCTTTTCTTGTTTTCCCCACAATGAGGCCTGGAACCCACACAGGGGTGAAATAAGTTTATAGGGATCAATGATCAAGAATACAACATGAGAAAAAATAATACCCCTTGCTTCCTAACAAGCATGTCACACACACAAAGAGCGACTAACAGGGATTTCGTGAAACTGGATGTGTCTGGCACAAGCCCTGATGTAACCCTACGACAGTGTGCCAACTGCACTTTTAAATTAGACACTCAAGCTAGAATGCTGTGCTAAAGAAATGTGTTTCTATTATCTTGTTAATTGTTTGAGTGTGTGAAAAACCTGGCCAGCTAAAGTAGTTTACCAAGATCATTTTGTGCCGTTAGATATCACATAGGGCTTGCATTTGATTTCTCCACTCCGCTCTATTGCATGCAGCTCTCTTGATTTCTGACATGGGAGTCCAGCGAAGCATTTTAGCCTCTCGTAACAATGTTCTTTTTAATGCCTCCCTTGAACGTTATCTTTTTCTTAGACCATTTGTTTCCCATTCCAGTGCGTGTTTTATAATTCTTTGCTTTTGTCCCAGAGAGCGCCCAATATATCTCCACTTTCTTTGTCTTACTGCAGTCGATAAAGGTATCTGTCCAGACATATCTCTGATCTCCTCACTCTTTTTGAATTCATCTTATTTTATGTTCATGATTTTTCTCGGACATTTATTTTTAAATCCACGTTAACTTTTCTTTCATATCTTTGGTGGTTCTCCTACTTTTGCTGGCATATGTTAGAATCGAAATACATAAAAACTGAAGATTTGTAATTTGGAGCTCCATATATTGTTAAGGATTTTTTTTAGACTGCTGTTGCTTTGCCAAAGCATATCATAGACTCCTTCAATGTACCTCCCTGAGAGACAAAATTGATACCCAAAAAAAGGTGCAATGGTCCGTTACTTTTATTGATTTATAATCTAGCATGAAATCTACATGATTTGTATATTTGTTTTCTCATAACTTATTTGTAGTCCTATTTTTCATGCTGTAGACAACAAATCATCTGTTTTTGTTTGCAGGTCTTTGTTACGTTCACTTAACAGAACAGTATCATCTGCAAAATCTAGATCTTCAGGTTGTCTTTTCTCTACCCAGTCAATGCCAGTATTGCCTTTGCATCATTTTTTCATTACCCAATCAATGAATACTCCAAATAACAAGGGAGATAGAATGCAGTCTTGTTTCACTTCAGTTTCTACCCAAAAAGCAGCCACTTAGACTATTTTCAGTGCGCACTGCACATTCTGAATCATTACATACATTTTTAATAATGCATATTATTTTTGCTGGTATGCCATAGCATTCCAAAATTCCCCACAGTGAAATTCTGTGTAAGACGTCTAAGGACTTCTTGTAATCAATAAAATTCAGGTTGAGAGTTTGTTGCTTCTCATTGTGTTCTTCTAGAATAAGTCTCTGTGTAAATATTTGATCCAGACATCTTCTTCCAGTTCTACAACCAGCTTGTTCTTCTCTCATGATTGTATCAACTGCCTCTTTACTTCTTTTGACGATTACTTTGCAAAAGGTTTTTGAGATAAAGGATAATACGGTAATTCCTCTGCAATTATTATTATTACTTTTCTGTGTGTGGAAGGGAGGTTCACAATTATTCCTTTCCTCCATTGTTCTGTGACTGTTTTCTCTTCCCATATTTTGTTGAATAGTTCTATTGTTGAATAGCTGTCTCATCTGCCCCTTTGAGCATTTCTGCTGTAATATTATAATTATCAACACCCGACGTCTTGTTATCTGCTAGGGAATGTATTGCCTTTTTAATTTCCCCAACATTAATCTGCCCCTCACTTATCGGGAGATTGGTCCTTTTTGCCTCTTCCCCCAAACTTCATTAGGTCTAGCGGTCAGGCTTGTTTAAGGTCTCTTTGGAATGTTCTGCTCATCTTTTTCCTCTGCTCAGCATCAGATATAAGCATTGTGCCATCTCTGCTTTTGAGTGGACCACATCATGGTTAGAATGTTCCAGTTAGTTGTTTTAATGTATTGAAAAGTATTTAGCTACCGACCTCTTCCCCTTCTTCAGCTAGTTTATCGACAAATGCTCTTTTATTTTTTCTTGCAGCACTTTTTATTTGTTTGTCTCTTTTCCTAAATCTTCTTTGAACTCTAATCTCGTCTTGTGTTGTCTTTGCATTACATATCACAAGTTTTGCTGCCTTTCTATTCTGCATGCACTGATAGGTGTCATCACTTATCCACGGTTTTCTATCAATCTTCTTTAATCCTGCACTACAAATAGCCGCCTCCAAGATGGTGGTCTTTATACTGTTCCATTTGTCTTTAAGGCACTGCTCTCTCTTTCTCTCTCTCTCTCTCTCTCTCTCTCTCTCTCTCTCTCTATCTCTCCTATTCAAGTAGCTTGTACCTGTTTTTAAATTTAAACTGGAACTCTTGTTGGACATTTTCATCACAAAGTCTTTGGCTATCTATTCTATGCTATGTTTGAGTTTCAATTTCAATTGTCAAATGCCTAGGTTGTGATCACTTCCAACATCTGCTTGCCTGTATGCATGGACATCTATTAAGGAGGTTCTGAATTTTCTGTTGATTCAGAGGTAGTCAGTCTGGTTCTTGGTCACCCCAACTGGTGAATTCCAAGTTAATTTATGAATTGAATTTCCTTGTGTGCAAAAATGGTACCTCCAATTACTAGGTTTGACTGCCAGCAGAACTCTGCTAATCTTTCCCCATTTTCCTTCAATGTGCTGACTCCTTCCTTTCACATAGCTCTCTCTAGACCACATTGTCTTTGCCTTCATAAGCATTAAATCTCCCATTACTCTTAATAGGTCACCTTTTGGAATCTTGTCAGTTTCACCCTGCAGCTGTTCATAAAACACGCATTAATTGTCTGCCTTAGCATCATTGGTTGGTGCATAGAACTGCAGTTTTGTCATTTTGATATGCCTGGTATTGAATTAGGCTCTGATCATCTGACTTGAAATAGGTTCCCACTCCTAACATACACTTTGAAACTTGAGGTGACATCATTACACCTACCCCTTCCATGAGTTTCCCATTTTCTCGTCCTGAATAAATGATGTTAAACCACTGACCATCCTCTTATCTGTTCCGGGCCATCTCACTTCGCTCAAACCTCAATATATCTAGATGGTATCATTTCATTTCTTTTTTTTACCCTGGCTGATTTTGTTGTTTCTGTCATGGTTTTGATGTTCCAGAAACGAATTTTAGTTCTTGTTTGAGAACCAAGCAATGCTTGAGTCAAGTTACTGATTTCTGCAAAGCGGCTTTCACCAGTAACTGTCACTGGTGCACTCTGGTGGTTCTGCTGACCAGAATAGCATCCTTTTCTGTGAGTTTCTGTAGCTACAAAAAGCATCTTGTGGTGAGACAGCTGGTCTCATGCACAAGCCCGCCTTATTCATCCAGCAATGGGGGAAATTTACTGAGATGAGTAACTAAAATGCATATGCTGTGCCAAGATTAGAATATCTTTTCAATTCTAACTTAATGAAGAGATAGACCTACAAATAAATATGTGCCGTCACCAACAAGAAAGAGAAGGGAAATTACCTAAATGAAGGCAGGTGGGTGACATTTGCAGCAGTAAACCTCATAGGTTTGAAATGCTGAAGAAGAATTCTAATTTGATTATACCTACGTGTTATGCTGTCTGGGTCAGAGTACAGACAGACAAATGCTAAAAGTTAAAGGTGACATCCACATGTGGGTCACTGGGCCCCAATTTTAGGGAAAATAAGAACAGGTCAGCCGTGCCCCCCAACAAGCATATCATGACTAATTAGTGGTGTTTAATTCGAATATGGAGGCATCTGTCTGAGAGGTTAGGAACCAACAGTCTGCACACAAATAAGGCAGATCTGTGAGATGCATCTGTATGCAAAATTCAAGTTCTGGAACAAGATCAAGTCCCGAAGTGGAGAAACAACCAGAAATTATCCAGCTGAGCTTACAGCTGGGGAATGCCAAAAGAAGTTGACATATTAAACAAGATCTAGTACTCACCTTCACTACAGAGTATCCCATAATGCTCCCAATCTGGATCCAGCTCTCCAGTGAATGGAGGAATCGGGGTAGCAGGCCTAGGAGAATCTGGAGGACTAACCCCATCCATGTTGTCATTGTACTCCATCTGTGAATTCAGTAAAGCCCCATAAGCCACAATTCAACGTGCCAACCACCCTTTTAAGGATAAACGAAGAAGAAACAGAAGAAATAATTGAACTCAGTATGAAAGAAACATTAAAAACTGGGGTTAGTTAGATGCGTTAGTCCTTCCTCTTGAGCCAAGGGCCGCGTGTAGGGCAGAAGTTTTAGCTGTCCATGTCAGGCGGTTCGTTATCTGTTTTAGGTCTTAGATTTCATTAGGCTCATGGTTTAGCCTTCCCTGATGATGGCTGTACACAGGGTCTCTCTTGGGTTCGTAGTTAAGACAAATCTGACCTGAGCCAGTCCATCTGCACTCACTAACCCCGAGAATATCCAGATTGTATCTGTTCATACCACCACATAACTGAGTTTTTTCCCCCTGATACATAGTTCTATCATTCCAAGAACCTAATCTGTGAGCTAGTAGATGTGAACAAGTGCTTACTAAGACACTGATCCCAGCTCAACTTTCAGAGGTGACAGTGTGACTCTGAGGTTGCCAGGTATCACTACATTCTTCTTCTTCTTCTCTTCCACCTTGTACCTCATCGAAGTGTCCGGGGGAGATGTAATGTTTGTTGATGAGCTCTGTCAAGAGCACTATTAATACTTATGTTCATTTCTGTAAGGCTGTTCTTAATGTTTCTGAGGATGGATAGTTTGGGAGCAAAGGAAGAGGGAAAACTCACACAGAAAGCGGGAAACCCATACACACATGCAAATACACATACAAGCACACATGCACATATGCAGGCACGGATGCATGCATACACATACACACACACAAATATTAACTGGCGATCACATAGCCTTTCGCTGTGGCCAAAAATATGTGAGTGTCTAACGCTTCCCATAATTCTGTGACTCTGTCATTTGTGGGGATTATCATCACAGCCCTCTGGACAAATCAACAGGTGCTCTAATCTCCTCCATGAAAGCTCCACTGACTGATGTGGCCTGTTCTGTGTTGATGAATCAAATGTCTTGTGCTTTTGGTAAAATGTTCATTTCCTGCAGTTTAAGGGTGCATCCCTATACCCCTATGTCGATAAGCCTAGGCAGAGATACAGAGCCATGCCCTTTGCCATATTCGTTTTTGCGGTGAGTAATGCACATAGCACTGATAACATTGCTTCTGTCCAGTACCGAACCAGCCAAAGCAACTGCAGTGGCTGCAGGACAATCTGCACACAACAAAAATCAGGTCAGCCATTCGCAAAGTGCTTAGTGATACAATCCCTTTTTGCTTGAGGAACCCAGCCTGAATTTTCTTAAGCATCCTGAGTCACTAAGTATGCAAATTATGAGAACTCTTTAGTACCCCAGTCATGCTAATGCCCTTGTTACAGCTACAGTTTCCACTGTGAGGGTATAAGTTGTAACAGCAAAGGTGTCATTCACCTCCTTGATCTTACTGTAAAGTGACACACACTTCACTTGCCGCACCTTACGGATCTGTCAATGTAATCTACAATATTACCTTCATCTGTGTTTTCATCAACCAGTGTTCTGACCAATGTCTACTATGCCAGGAATTTGCTCTCTGCAGCTTGCATCAAGTACGACAGGGACAGTTATGTTAATGTTTGGACCAGCGGGCATGAGTATCCATTCAATTTCAAAATTACCACTAACTCTTTGAGTCCCAGCGGGTTTAGCATCACAGGCCTAAGGAGTAGTCAAGAGAGACGTAAAATCGGCGCATCATGCGTTCGTTGGGCGTCTAAGTAGGAATCTATGAATGTATGATGCGGTCCTTGGGACTCCAAGAGTTAACAAGGCGGCAAACCTGTTGGATGGCATCCTCAGCATGACCCTTCCATGATTTGCAATTTTTAAGTCCATTTTTTTTTTGAGTTTGAATAATTCCTCATGAGCTGGGTCCGAGAGGTAGTGCATCGATTTACATCAGGTATCCCTAGTGCATCCAACAATAATATGTACTGCTCGTTTTCAATATTTTCCTATCTGTTTTTCTTATCTAAAGGTAAAGGAAAAGGTGAGAGGATTGACTTAATTGCACTGGGTTTTATCCCATATGGCTCAGTCTCTCTCCACAGAACAGCTAGCTGCCTGCCAAGTGCACGGGACACAGCAAGACCTCCACAGCTCTGGTGACGATCCCCCATGGGATCTCTGTAAAAATAGTACTCGTGAACTAAACAGCGCCGAAATGAACACGAGCACAAGGTAAATGGCTTGACCACTTCTCCACGGAGAAGATTTTTACCCCACTATGTGCATAAAACGACCCATAAATTGTAAACTCACAAAATTTGTAAAAACATATTTTAGACATGGAAAAATGCTGTGATTTCTTTCAAGGCATCTTCATCATTATTTTCTGTCTACTGTGTTTCATCATTCAGCAGCAAAAAAAAACCCACATCTCTGAAGCTTCCACATATTTTTTCACTGACATGTTGTATGTCCGTGTCATAAAAAATAAACAACATAAACAAATATACTAACTCGTGTCAAACAAAACAACGTGTATATTTTTTGGCTCCTGGCCGGTCTTCCCCCTGCTTATTGAAAATCCTCCAGATCCTTCAGAAATGCGAACAGGTTGACAGCCAGAAATGTAACAATTATATAAAATTATGTGGCTAAGGGGTTTGAAGCCAGCCAGCTCTGCATTGATTTTGATGGCATGAGCAGTGAACGTTTCAGAAAGCAAAGGCAAACTACTTAACACTGCCTTGTAAAACCAAACAACAGATAAATGTTGGCATTGTTTTTATGATATCCTGAACGGGACATGCAACTGACATTTTTTTTTTAAATCATTTAAAATTCTGCATCAGCGACTTTAACAAAGAAAAATGTACAGGAATAAAGCAAAGATACAGACCTGATGATCTCCAATGCCAGAATTTCCCAGATCCCCATCAGCTTCATTGTGTGCCTCTTCATGTGCTTCTGGCATAGCAAAGTTGGTTCCACTGTCATTTGTCTGGTCACAATCATGGATGCCAACAAGGAGACTATAGTCCATCAGGTGAAGACTGCTCAAAAACTGAAACCAAGGTGATGATTTTGTGTTGATTGTTAAAGATCATCCTCACTTTCTGTCAGGCACACCATAAGTTTTCTGATCTTCTTGAGTCTTCTGAGTCCCAGAGGGTTTAGCATCACAGACCCAAGAGGTAGTCAAGAGAGATGTAAAATCAGCGCATCATGCGTTCACTGGGCTTCTAGGCAGTAACCTATGAACGTATGATGCGTTCTTTGGGACTCAAAGAGTTAAGATTCTTTCTTAGTATATTGACACTCATGATGCTGGTGACCCATGTTCTGCATTGGCTGATATGGTGCCTGCGAGCTCTTGCATGGTTTTCACATTGAAAAGGAGATTCTCAGCGTGTGTCGTTTCTCATATCTTCTGTGTCTTCTTTGTTCACTGGCTGTAATATCCAGTGGAAAGTCCTGGGTTGTTCGTCCATGTGGACTATGGCTCTGTGCCAGGGCTTGAGCTTTGCTTTTACATCTGTTTTACTGGCTTATTGTGTGCAGTTGGTTGTTCCTTGCCATTAGGGCAGATGCACTCTGACCTTGGAGGAAGCTCTCAGTCAACTCTTACAACATGTTTTGTGGGAAGGCAGTAGGTCTAATCTTGTTTTCCCCACAATAGGGCCCCAGAACCCACACAGGATGTCTCTCTTGTAACATTGATTATGTCATCTGAAGATCCATTTTCTAGTGTAGCGCTGCCTGCAAGTGTATTCACCCTCTCATAGCCTTTCATATCAGTATGTCTTGGGACCAAACTGAAAGTGATGGTATGAAGACGTGCTCTTTGTAATGATTTATACCATTCTTTTTTGTTTTGCATGTATCTAGCTTTGATCTTTTTAATCATGTTTATAGATATGATTATTTAACATGGCAAACATAGTTTAATACTAGAAAAAGTCACAAGCTGATGGCCAGCTGGACATACAACTTCTAAAAATGAGGTGGGCAGCAGAGCCTCCCAGTCACGTTGTCTCCAAGAGTTTAATAAAGTAATAAATCTGACAGTGCACAAAGTTAGTGCACCTGCTGCAATTATCAGTTTTGTACCAAACTTAGTGCCAAGTTTTGTTGTTCTGCATTCACATTTAAAAATGTGGCTGGTACACTTGTGCTGTGGTTAACAGCTAGGCTGCAATATGTGCCCCTTTCAGTCCAACAACTCCAATTTTAGAAAATTCTTGAGCAGTCACCTTTTATGACATGCTTGTCAATGGGCAGCGGGTCTAACCCCCCACCCCCCCCCCCCCCCCCCCCCCCCCCCCCCCCCCCCCCCCCCCCCCCCCCCCCCCCCCCCCCCCCCCCCCCCCCCCCCCCAATCCAGCTTTTAAAGAAAATTGTTTTAAGTAACTCTAGCTGTTAAAGATATTCTCCCCATTTGTTTCAGAAACCAGATCTTCAATGCACTTAATATGTCACTCCAGGAGGCGGTAAACCTTACATTTCCATCACTGAAATATTCCTGTAAAAGCTGCACCACTCATAAAGTGGCTTGTAGGCCCAATGTCACTACTGATGAAGTGGCTTGTACGCCCAATGTCACCATTGATAAAGTGGCTTGTACACCCAATGTCACCACTGATAAAGTGGCTTGTTCACCCAATGTCACCACTGATAAAGTGGCTTGTTCACCCAATGTCACCACTGATAAAGTGGCTTGTACACCCAATGTCACCATTGATAAAGTGGCTTGTACACCCAATGTCACCATTGATAAAGAGGCTTGTACACACAATGTCACCACTGATATAGTGGCTTGTACACCCAATGTCACCACTGATAAAGTGGCTTGTACACCCAATGTCACCACTGATAAAGTGGCTTGTACACCAAATGTCACCACTGATAAAGTGGCTTGTACACCCAATGTCACCACTGATAAAGTGGCTTGTACACCCAATGTCACCACTGATAAAGTGGCTTGTACACCCAATGTCCCCACTGATAAAGTGGCTTGTACACCCAATGTCACCCCTGATAAAGTGGCTTGTACACCCAATGTCACCACTGATGAAGTGGCTTTACCTTCATCTTCTTTTTTTCTGCTCCTGAAATGCCTCACAGCATCGAGACAGAAAGTGGCTAGTAAGTACCAGTGATATCAGCAGCAATGTCAACAGGCATATACTGGGTAACAATTTGAGACAGAAAAGCTTGTGTTGTTAAGTTTATTCTATTAATCCTCTCTGTTTACTGATTACCCCTTTTACATATCTTTATATATTTTCAAACACAAATTTTAAAAATTCAGATAAATACATAAAAAATTTTGTTTCAGTAACCAGTGTAAATTTTGTGGTTTTGTTGTTGTTGTTTTGTTAAGAATTTATGTTATTGCTGAAATTCCGATGGGATCATGACCTATTTTTTTTGGGGGGGGGGGGGGGGGGGGGGGAAGGGGGGGGGGGGGTGTGCATTTGTGGGCTAAAAGGGTTAGAAGGTTATAAATAACTCTTCAACAACAGCTGCTCTCCATAGCAGACAAAGAATGTCAATTGTAAGATACTCACATCAACATCACTCTGGAGAATATCCAGTAACTTCTTTCTCTGCTCATGTCCAATGCTGATTTTAGCACCATCATTTAGGAAATCATTATCTTTAAATGTTGGCAACTCTTTCAACTGGGAACAAATGGACAAAGGCAATAAATGTAGGATAGATAACAGAAGCAATTATAACACAAATTAACGACGAACAATATACAGATGTAATTTAAAACATTCATTACCCGGATTGAAACTAAATGTATCAGGTGTTCAAGTCACTCTGTTTATTGTATGGACTATGAACACGGACAACGAGGACAATAAACGGATAATGTGAGGGCAAAGTTGAAGGTTTTATAATGTAGTTATAAACAAGAATAGTATTCACAGTCAGTTTTACAACTGGAGTTATCTAACATGCTCCCTGTGTGGGTTCTAGGGCCCCATGGTGGGGAAAACAAGAACAGACCAACTGCCTCTCCAACAGCATGTCATAAGAGTTGATTAACTGGAGGCTTCCTTCCAAGTTGGAGTGCATCTGCCCGAGAGGCGAGGAACCAGCAGTCTGCACACAAATAAGTCAGATCTGTAAAAGGGATGTGCAAACAACACTCAGGTTTCTGAACAAGAACAGTTGGATATCTTAAAGAGTAGCCTAACAGTGCTGCCTGGGCAAAATTTGGAGTTTAAAATCTACTTAAAGTATTTTCAGGATCCTCGCCCGAGCTATGGAGTATGTGCACAGTGCTGAGATTCTTCAGACTCAGGCTTGAGTTAGAAGTAGAAAAGGGCACTTATGAGTTACTACTCTTGTACCATGATGTTAAACCATTGAGACGAAAAAGAAGATTTAAAAAAAAACAATATATACTTCTCCCTCATATTCTATCTAGGACTCAGACAGCTAGTTTGCAAGTCTTCTGTTCTTCTAGAGGCAAATACAATTTTATTAAGGTCAGCATACACAGCCAGAGATTGTTGATATCACCCTGATGGTAAACATACCAGTTTTACATTAACAGCAATGAAAGGAAAATGACTTGGGAAAAAAAAAGACCTGCAAAAGCACATAGATGTTTAAGAATCTGGGTGATTTTCAGCGATACCTGACCAGCAACAACAGATTAGGAACATCATGTAATACTTACTCTTTCCTTCTCACTGGCACTTCTGTCTACAGTTGAACCCTGCAAGAAACAATGCATTCTTGTATTCTGTGAGGCAGATTATATAACAATTCTTATTATAGGCTCAACTTATGTGCATGAAATTACTGAAATTACCCAAAGATGCTGTAACCCGTATGCTCTACACAGAGGGGTAGGCATCACTTCAAAAGTCACTTGTAATTAACATCATCTGGGTCATTTCTCTGGGAAATGCAGGTGTATTGGGAAATTAACATACAAATAGATTCGATGGTGCTGCATTACCAGGTGCATGACAAGCTAGATGTTGAGGTCCCTTGAGAGCAAGTGAATAGTGTGAAAGTGCGAACAGATCATTATGGTCTGTAAATCACGGTGCGGTGGGAAATGATCAGGGGCTCTGACTGGCACTCAACGCTCAGAGGAAAGGCAAGAAGGACAGTCAGACTTCCACTGGTACAATCGGAAGTGGAACTCTTTGCTGGCAGCTGAAATGAGGGTGGAGTGTTTATGAGAATGTCTCTAGTGGCCTGATGTTGGTTCTTAACACGACTCGACCCAACTTAGCTATCTAAGCAAAGAACTGCTACTAGCGTGAATTAATAAATGAAAATAAATTATTAATAACAGCAATAACATACAGCAAAATCCTTATTTATGAAACCTCGCCCCAATATGGGACGCAGATGCTTGTTATTTCAGATTTCCAACCCGGCTGTAGTTGGGGACCTTAATATAAACTAACGGTTGAATGGGGTTTTGGGGCCGTGTACCCTGATGATTCTTTTTCGAATAGTGGAATTTGTGTCATCGGATGTGGTTCTGGTGGGGTTGAACGTCACTTAAAATCGTAATTACAAAAGTAATTATATTTTTTCTGTGCAAAAGATGACATTTTTTAAACCTAAATTTGGGGAGCCATCTTACACAAGAAATGTGTTTAAAATATTATTTCACAATTTTGGGCTTAAAAAATTAGTGGTGATCTTAATCATGGGCGCGTCTTATATATGGAAACACATGGTACTTCTTCTTTTCTTCAATATTTGCCCTTAAAAGGGTGGCTGGCATGCTGTGTTGTGGTTTATAACCAGGTTGTAATTTCTGTGCCTCCTGTGGTATAACAGTCCGATTTAACTAAGCCTAAAAAATGGCCCCTTTATAAGATGCTGCTTGTTAGGGGGTAGTGGGTTTAGGTAATTTCCCTACAAGTGAATGCAATTACTAATACATGATCAAATATTTTAAAGCAATGACGAACCTTGAGGTCATATTTTTTGTGTATTGTGAGGCGAGGGCTGAAAACATTGCGCATAACTACCAGATAGGTCTCTGCATCATTGACCGTGATCCTGTACATGGCCAGGTACTGGGGCAGTAAAGTCTGTGCATGGCACTCCACAATGTACTGAAACATCAAACAATACACATTTACACTTCTGACAAGGAGAACACCTGAGGGTCTTACAGAAGATTTAGTTTAACATTCACTATCTATCTACAGTAAAACGTTGATATTTGACCCCCGCCCTTCTAGAACAATTCAGTTTCTGAACACAAATTTCAGGGCAAAATTTACTAAGTTTCTGTAGGTAAGGTGAAGATGTCTACAAGCAAAAACTGATAATAATGAATAAATATCTTGAGAGAATTCATAAAATTAGCTCTGGTCTGAATGGCTCTCCACAATGAGCAGCCCGCAACTTTTGATGTTCAACATGTCCTACAGGGGAGTGTTTTTGTCACCAATGGTCTTGCTGCATGCATTTATCATCAACTTCCACGCATTATATCTGTATATTTCTTCTTCTTCTTAACATTCACTGGCGATAGACTGTGGCGGAAAGTTCTGGTTGTTCGTCCAATTCTGGACTTTTATCACAATCCAGAACCTGGTTTACGCACACATCTGTTTTACAGACCAGAAATACTTATGTAGACTGTTGGTTCCTTAAAATCTTGGGCACTCTGACTTCATGGAAAATTAGTTCCTTGATGTGGGACAGTGGGTCTGATCTTCTGCCCCTGAAATAAGGCACTAGAACCCACACAAGAATCTGTCTACATCACTAACAGGCGTATATATCTGTTCTAGTCCATTTTCCTACAATCTCATGAACAAAATGATGCTTTTGGTCTCTTAGTTCATGCAAAATTGCAATCAATCTTGTTTTACTGTGCATACATTTTCCACCCAATGTTTTCCAGTGCATTTTTTGCTGACAAAAAGGGTAATCATGTGATATATATATATGTATGTATGTGTGTGTGTTTGTGTGTGCGTGCATGAGCGAGCGAGTGTGTATGTGTGTGTGCGCGCGCGCAAGCATGTATGTTTGAATTTGAATGAGTATGTCTCAAATTTGTTTTAAACACCACTGAAGAGAAATATTTTCTCTTTCAAACATCATTAACAACAGCACAGCTAATAATATTTATGTAGTACATTTAACAAATACTTAAAACTGACAAAGACAATAAACATAACATGAACCTGGTGGTACTGTTTGAGCAGGTGATGCATCATTTCTACTTCCTCTGAGACTAGGGTCTTGATGAACAATTTCTTATCCCATGACATGAGCAGTCGAGCACCGCTCCGGCCTGGATAGTCGCATGAGGTTGGCTGCTGTTTTGTCAATGAATGCTGTCAGGAAACATTGATCAATGAGTCTCAACGAGATCCTTAGTCAGTATAAAAACAACAGATGAAGGTATTCAATTCCCTTGCAGTGGTTGTCGTCATGGCAGAGTCGTCAAGCCGTCTGCCCTGAGCTCTAAAGGTCATGGGTCCATTTCACAGACAAGTAATTCAGTTAACAGGTTCATCTTTTATTAGGATCTCTGGGGATCATCACTGGAGCTACAGAGTTTGTTAAAGGTTAAAGTCGAGATGATTTACTTCCCTGCAGCGGTTTGTGGGATCAAACCTGGTGCAATAAAGTCAATCCTTTCGACTAGACTTTAACTTTGGATTCGAATTGACCTACATTCTCCTTGCAGAAACTGTCACAAGGATGTGAAGTGGTGAGCCTTCAGCTTCTTAGTATAATAATGATGAAGGATGCCTACTACCCTTGCTAAATGGCTCATCTTCCAAGATAGATCTTCCTTCTCCTTTTCTTCTTCTACATTTCCCTTTAACTCTTTCAGTACCAAAGAACAGTTAAAATAACTATAGCATAATGCATTTATAGGCACCAAAAGAGTTAAAAGGCAGATGGCATGCTGTGCTGTGATTTACAGCTAGGCTGCAAAATATGCGCTTTTTAACCCAACACATCTGATTTTTACCATATTTCCTCAGTAGGCATCATTTACAACATGCTTTTTCCCCCCACCAAAATCAGGCTCTGGAACCAACTAAGGGAATGATAGTTCTGAAAATCATCTGGTGTCCATTTTATGAGACATGGGTTGATTGCAGAGCTATACTGGTTGAAAATCAAATCTCAACATAAGACTTGGGGTTAAAGTCTGTCTGGACCACTCATTTAGTTCAGCTCCTGAGCTTGTATGTTGTAAATGTCAAAATCATATGCTTTTATATATATACAGGGCTGAAGGCAGCAATGTACTAATATCAAATTGAGCAAAGCAGCTAAATATGATGGTATAGATCTAGAAATAAAGCTCATGGAAACTGCAAGCAGACGGGTATTCGTAAGTATTTCATGAATTGTCTGGTACAGTGCTAATTTCAAAGGGACCTGGCAGTAAACAAAGTACACTCAGAGAAAAAAAAATTACGCCTACAAGAAACAAACTCAGACATTATTATAAAAGGGTTAGCCAACTGTAAGTTCAGACTACAATCAGCTGGCCTTTTAAAACAATAAATGAGTTTGTTCTTCATCATACCTGCCCCCTAGAGTCTTTGCTATCTCATCAAGCTTGCAACTTTTAATAATAGGACAGGCAAAAGCTGCATTTTATAAATGAAGAACATCTTGTGCAATATATCTTTGTCATTGAGAGTAAGAAAAATAATTCTTGCTTGCTACATACATCGAGTTTTAACATATTGCTGTGAATCCTGGACAATCGGTAGACAGGCCAAACAATTTCTTAAGGCCTCAGAGATGTGGTTTTTCAGAAGAATACTTAGAATACCTTGGACAGCCAAAAAGAGCAACCAAGAGGTTTTGAAAGAGGCAGGAGCCTGAAGACAACTTATCACAGACATCAGAAGGAGACAGTCATCATTTTTCGGCCATGTTATGAGAAGAGAAAAAACAGAACATTTTGTGACCACTGGAAAGATCTGTGGAAGGAGGAATAGAGGAAGACAATGAGAGAAGATTCTTGACAGTCTTGTTGCATGGCATGGAGATGTGTCGGCACACAGGAGATCGCAGACTGCGGAGAGGCATGATAGCCCACAGCACTCTGCAGGGCACCGGATGATGATGATGATATATATATATATATAAAATCAGTGCAAACTCAAGCATTCAATGACATGATGATTACTTTTTGCCCCATTGGGACATCACACTGAGTGATAAACACCCTGTGACACAAAGTGTCACCATTCGGATGAGGATCACCTGTAAAGAGGTCTCAAATACTGTGTTCAACGGTTAGGTTATATTAGAGCCCCTGGCAACAACTAGGGTGGGGCTTCAAAATAACGACAAATTCATCCCACATGAGGACGGATCATGTCTAGGATTGCCCAGACAACATCAGTCCTTACCAAGCAGCAAACATGAAGATCCAAAAACATTTTATGCAAAACTAAGATTTGATTGCTCAGAGCACTAGTTGTACATTTACATATGGCTGTGAAACATGGACCTTAAAAACCGAACTTGAAAGAAAGATACAAGCTTTAGAAATGCGATGTTTCAGAAAAAATTTTGGCACATCCCAAAGAGACCACATTACAAACGAAGATGTTTGCCATAAAATTATACAGCACATTGGCATCTATGAACCTCTTTTAACAACAGTGAAAAGGCGAAAAATGCAATGGTATGGACATGTAATAATATCTTAGAGCCTCTCAAAAACAATACTGCAGGGCTCAGTAGAGGGCATGGAAGGGGAGAGAAGAGGCAGACCAAGAAAGACCTGGTTACAGAACGTGACTGACTGGGCATGCAATCATAAAGTCCATCGCAACTGACCGCCAAAGATGGAGAGAGGGGATGAGACAGTCAACAGAAACTGGTGACCCAATGACATGTAGTGTTACGGAATGATGATGATGATGACGATGAGGACGGGGATTGATTAAACGACTGACTTTCTATCCCCACCAGGGCATCACACAAGCGATTAACACCCGATGACACAATGTGCCAACATGTGGGTGAGGATCACCGTAGAGAGGTCCCAGAAACCGCATTCAGCCTTTAGGCCATATTTATGGCCAGGCTATATTGCGGCCCATGGCAAAGCCAGAGTACGGCTTCAAATAATGAAAAATTTCACCCTAAGAAGGATGAGAAGTGATAGATTGATTAAGCAATTCAATGACACAGGTTCTCTAGTAGTTATTGTGAGGATGAATACTCTCAAACTCTTACCTTGAAGTCTGTGTCATCAAGGCCAAATCTTTCTCTTAAATTCCGAAACACAACAGGGCAGTATTCTTTCACTTTGAACCTGCTGGGCATGTTATCTCTGTAGATGATTATCATGACTGATTCAAATCCCTTACCTCATCTATTATGTTTTAGACAAACCTAAATTTTTTACCATTTATCTCCCCTTGCACATACTCTGGAAAATCAAATCACAATCAACACCAGATTTTGGTCTTTTGAAGATCAAAATTGACCAATCAATGTCTGTTAGCTTTCTTCCACTGTTCAGCCTCAAGTCTCCTTTTCTTTATCTATACTGCTGTTAAGCAGGAAGAGGCCAAAAACTTGATTTTGCATTTTAAGAACAGACATGTTGCCTCAATGACACTGTACCACTGTTTGTTCAGTGCACTCATGATGTTGTCTATCTCTATTTTGCTGGTGTGGTGGTCCTCTGCCTCTGCATCCAGTGCTCTATTTGGTAGTTGATCAGGTTTCACTCCCATAAGTTCGTTACATTACACAAATTGCTGTCTACTAATGCATTTGATGCATACCATTCATTCTACCTGATATATTTCTGATAAGAATATTTCACAATCTATTTCTTCTGTCTGAAAACCAAAGCATTCTTTTTTCCCCAGCATTTATTCTTTTTATGAAATTTATGTTAATAGTGAACGGTTGTGGAAGAAAAATAGACTGGTTATCATTTGTTGTTTGACTTCATTTATAGAGTCGACGACAGCTTTTTGAGTTGCTATATCTGCCTTTTGCTTTCTGGTTTCCATCTATTTGCCATGTCTGTGTGTTTTGTATGAAAATGTTAAATAGATGGTTTAACTCTGAGAGTTTACATGAACATTGTTTTTTTGTCACCAATGTGTTATCAGGTACCATAAGGGAGGCAGAGAAGAGCAGTATTATAGTCTACTAAGCCAGGGGTAACCAACACAAAGAAAACATTGAAACAAAGAGGGGGAGGGGGGGGGAGGTAACGGTGGTAATGGAGTGCTCACGACTCAACCTCACCTGTTTTCAAATTTTCTGAGCCTTAGTTTAATTTAAAAGCACAATAATAACAAAAACAACAACAAACACAACAACAATAATATTAATAATATACTGTGGTGAAGGTAAAAAATATAATAATATATTGACAATAATTTGAAATGTATAACCAGATACTGGGAGCCGCCGTGGTCTAGGCGCTAGATGCTCGCATGTGGATTAGAAGGTCGTGGGTTGGGGTGCTGGCTGGGGTCAGACTTTTTTTTTTCAAAACTGACCTTGGCTTTCAGGTCAACCCAGCCTTGAGTGGGTACCAAGTACAGTCCTGGGAAGTAAAGGTGGCCTGCGTAGTACTGACCACATCACCCACCAAGTGCTGTTTGGTCATTATAAAATATAGGTCTAGCCCTATATACCCAATATGACTGATAACGCGGAGGTGGGTCGTTTACTTCACTTTTCATAACCAGATATTTAATAAGAGAACGTCTATACACTTCTGGAAAGGGGGGGGGGGCTTACTTCTCTTATGAATTTCCTAAAAAGGGTGAAACCCACACCTCTCCTGCTTGCAAATTTTTCTAGGAGGACTTTAGGGGCGAAAGCCAGGTCCTATCATCTATGTACTGAGCAAGCTGCAAAAGGTGACTTAAAAGACTTGAGATGAGACTAGCTACGCGGAGCTGAGGGTCCCCCGAGGGTCACACTTGTGTTGTCATAAGGGCCACTCACAACAACTACTTCAAATAATTTAAAACAAATTATTAGCTTTTGTTAATCTTTGTGCGGGCCAAAAGTGTCGTTCCAAAAGGGCCTCATGCAGTTCGCGGGCCCTGCACTTTACATGCCTGGGCTACGTCATCCCGCAGAAAACTTCATCTAAAAAATCTAACAATCCAGAAAAAAGTAATTTCCATGACAACTTTAGCTGTAAAATCTAACAATCATAAGCAAGTTAATAATCAAACTAAAACCTCAGCCAACCAAGTTAAACAAAGACAGCCTCTTCTCACAGAAGTATATGCTATGTGGAGACTGTCACAAGCAGTCTTTACCTCTGACCCATCATCTTTCACATGGGAGAATCTCAAGAAATGTCACCCAGAGTGTTAGACTTTGTATGAAATTTAGAAAATAGAGCAAGTAGAAAGGACAAAAATAAAGAACAAGGCACCTACTTGTTGAACATGTGGTTATCAACGAGGATTTTACTGTAGGACTTGAAGTCATCGGGCATCAACATCACCCTCAGGTTAACAGAGTTGAGCTCATTGACCTGAAAAATACAGGCTGTAATGAGATAGTGTCAAGTATTAGTTTCATTTACATACAGGATATCAAAATGTGTTGGGGGTGGAGGGGCGCGCTGGTTGTATGTGTGTGCGCGCATGCAGGCGTGCCTGCGTGTGTGTGTGTGTGTGTATGAAAAACGCTCGACAGACACAAGTGGCAATCCTGATTCGTCCTTTTTAGGACAAAATTTTTTGTCATTCGAAGCCCTACTCTGGCTTTTGCCAGGGGCCGCAATATAGGCAGGCCATACATATGGCCAAATGTCTGAACGCGGTTTCTGGGACCTCTCCACGGCGATCCTCATCCGCATGGTGGCACTTTGTGTCATCGGGTGTTTATCGCTTGTGTGATGTCCTGGTGGGGTAGAAAGTCAGTCAGTCACACAAGTGGCAGTTTAAAAAAAAACTAAGGAATGAACTGTCACAGATAGAACAAACATACAATAGGAAAGAAAAAAAACCTTAGCTATAGATAATCATCGCAAGAGAATCAACTTGGACCTGGTACATTTTATTTTCATAAATAAGGAAAGATATAGCGCCGACAACGTCTTGGCGTGTCTAACTCCTGCATGGCTGTCAACACGGCGTTATATCAACTTGCACAAGCGAGGATAGAAAAGAGGTGGAGGGAAAAAAAAAAACTAAAACAACTGATCTGCTTGTTTTTTTTTTTTTTTAAAGGTTTCTTTCTTGTCTTTCAAATGCAACTGTGGGAAATTCAGAAGCTGTGAGCCTGTCAAGACACACACAAAGCGATGTGGGTAAACTTCAGTGAAGAATATATTGATTTCTGCCGCAGTATTGATCCAAAGTACAGCGATGGGCATTAACATTCTCTTGCTTTAGACTTAATGAGATAAGACAAGACTAGACACAGCCAATAACATAAAATGAGGGTGATACAAATGAAGTATTTTTCTTCCCCATTCACAGGCGTGTAGCTTAGAGCAACAGAACATTTCTACATCTGAAGATGTTTGCCACGTCGGGCTGGAAGAAGGGGGTCAATGCCGTCGTGTAGCAAACAAACGCTCTATGTACCTACCCACCCATTCATCTATCTATCTATCTATCTATCTATCTATCTATCTATCTATCTATCTATCTATCTATCTATCTATCTATCTATCTATCTATCTATCTATCTATCTATCTATCTATCTATCTATCTATCTATCTATCTATCTATCTATCTATCTATCTATCTATCTATCTATCTATCTATCTATCTATCTATCTATCTATCTATCTATCTATCTATCTATCTATCTATCTATCTATCTATCTATCTATCTATCTATCTATCTATCTATCTATCTATCTATCTATCTATCTATCTATCTATCTATCTATCTATCTATCTATCTATCTATCTATCTATCTATCTATCTATCTATCTATCTATCTATCTATCTATCTATCTATCTATCTATCTATCTATCTATCTATCTATCTATCTATCTATCTATCTATCTATCTATCTATCTATCTATCTATCTATCTATCTATCTATCTATCTATCTATCTATCTATCTATCTATCTATCTATCTATCTATCTATCTATCTATCTATCTATCTATCCACTTATGCATCCAGCCCACCTCTATTTAACTAAACCCCCTCCCCTCCTCCGTCTATTGTGTGTGTACAAGCGCGACTGGTGATTAGTCGCCTGCATACGTTGTGTTGCAGCTTTGAAACGGGTAGCTAATTCTTTTTCTATCCTCAAAATATGCCCGGAGTGCATATCTACGACTGAGTCTGTAGGGCTTCAGCTGAAAGAAAAGACGATATTACTTAGCCACCAGGACACAATTCTCCTCCAGCTGTAGTTGGCTCCCACCCACCATGAATGTCTCTGCTAACAAAAGCGAGCCTTCAGAGAATGGCCTGGCTTAGAAGGCGTTCATGCTTAGCAAGATGTTTTACACAATTTGTGTGCTGGGTAGTGCAAAAGCGCCTTATTTTTACACAATGTGTATGCTGGGTAGTGCAAAAGCGCCTTAGTTGTACACAATTTGTATGCTGGGTAGTGCAAAAGCGCCATAGTTTTACACAATCTGGTGCTGGGTAGTGCAAAAGCGCCTTAGTTTTACACAATTTGTGTGCTGGGTAGTGCAAAAGCGCCTTATTTTTACACAATTTGTATGCTGGGTAGTGCAAAAGCACCTTATTTTTTACCCAATTTGGTGCTGGGCAGTGCAAAAGCGCCTTACTTTTACAACATTTGTGTGCTGGGTAGTGCAAAAGCGCCATATTTTTACACAATTTAGTGCTGGGTAGTGCAAAAGCGCCTTATTTTTACACAATTTAGTGCTGGGTAGTGCAAAAGCGCCTTATTTTTTACACAATTTGTATGCTGGGTAGTGCAAAAGCGCATTATTTTTACACAATGTGTATGCTGGGTAGTGCAAAAGCGCCTTATTTTTTACCCAATTTGGTGCTGGGTTGTGCAAAAGCGCCTTACTTTTACAACATTTGTGTGCTGGGTAGTGCAAAAGCGCCTTATTTTTACACAATCTGATGTTGGGTAGTGCAAAAGCGCCTCACTAGATATACACTGGAATTAAACTTTCCTGCATGTAACTGTAGCAATTTTGTACGCCATTTAAACGGCTCAAATATAGGCCTTCCGGCCTGTAAAGTGGTCGGGACAGGCTAATACAGGAAGGTTGATTCCTGGCAGACGTCACTGCGGGAAATAATGGAAGGCGTGGTGCTTAGGGGGAAACTTTAAAATACTAAGCACTCAGGCACCTGCAAACAGTTTACATATATCACTGAAGACTCGAGACCAGTTGTAAAGAATCGCTATACAGCCTGATAGGCTCCCGTCGAACACAGTTGTGCTGACGACGAGGAAAAAAAAATAAGTGCTCATGCGTTTAGCTCTGTGTTCCGTGACTGTAGTTAAGCAGTACACAAAATATCACCGTCCTGTCAAATGAAAGCGACTTCAAGCCAACTGTTTTAGCAGTGCAAAGAGGTGCTGTAATACTGCTTCTCCTCGATGCCGTCTTCCTGATTTTTGTGTGTGGAAAATATGGTTTTATGATTTAAAGGAAGTAACACAGCCGCCCGTGTGTTACCGATACCGCAAAGCTAAGAAAAGAACTTAATTTTACCGCCCTCTACTTAACTTTCGTGTCCACTGCTGCTGTATGTTGGCCCTTGCCGCTAACGGCACCTGGGCTCTAACCGCCCCCCTCCCCTCCCTAGCCCCTCAAAACTGACCGAATAAGCTACTATCCCCTGCGATTGTAGCGCCGACAGTCTCAAACACTGGTCTAACCAATTATGTAACCCTGAGTACCAGGATAGATTTGCCATCAACTGTATATGGTTCGAAACAGTCACAGATATAAGACATACAAATCGCAAGCCTCGTATATCCACTGATCCTCTATTTCTTCCCTGTTTTTCATTTGAATGGTAATCAATACATCTAAATTTACTGTTAATGCTAGCTCAATATCCCCAAGAGCCACCTCCAGCGGCTGTGTATCTGTAGAAATAAAAATACTATTGTACTACTATTGCTAGCCAGGGTTATTTTTCAAGTATATCATCTCCCAGGGCGACCTAACTACAAAGCTTCACACGAGTGCATTCCCAGCTCACATCGGAAGTAGCACAAGATGATTCTACTGAAATGTCCCAACAGCACGAGGAAAGCGCAAAGCGCCTTGGAACAATTGACGTGTAACCATTTTTCTCTCTCTCTAGAAGCACTTAAGGAAGTCGTGCAGACACTGTCATCTTCGACAGTAACCAGGCTTGTGGTGGCAGACAATGCATGAGGTAATTCTCAAGAGCCTAAACTAAGAACATATAGTGGGAGTTCCTGTATACCTCCCCAATGTGAAGTCTGTTAACACACACATATCAATCGTTGGGGAAGTGTTAGGATCACCGACAATAACAGCCTGATGAGAGAACAAATTGCAGTGGACCAAGAGGTGAAGAAAAGACGCTGACGCTGGATAGGACACACGCTGGGAAAACTTGAGAACGGTATGTTTTTTTTTTAAATGTCGCCAGAAGAGTAGATAAATAGGTCAGGGGTGGACAAGAAACATGTCATATATATGTGTGAAAAAAGAAGATAGTGGGAAGAGGATAAGAAAGAGGAAATTACAAAAAAATAAATTAAGCAGCAGCAGCAGCAGTAGTAGTAGTAGTAGTAGTAGTAGTAGTAGTAGTAGTAGTAGTAGTAGTAGTAGTAGTAGTAGTAGTAGTAGTAGTAGTAGTAGTAGGAGGAGGAGGAGGAGGAGAAGGAGGAGTAGAAGAAGAAGAAGAAGAAGAAGAAGAAGAAGAAGAAGAAGAAGAAGAAGAAGAAGAAGAAGAAGAAGAAGAAGAAGAAGAAGAAGAAGAAGAAGAGAAAGAAAAAATAGCAGCACGTATTGCTGACTATTCCTACTGTTTTATTGTGTCATTTATGTGTCTGAATGAAATTCAGTGGCTAGCAAGAACTAGTTATGTCAACAGTGAAACGTAGGACAGTGTTCTCATTTTTGCGTATTGTCTCATCCTTGATTCGCATAGGTACTTATTGCCCGGGAAACAAATGCCATAAATGGAGGACAATCAGTTTTCTTCAACCAATATGCTCTGTACAGAACGTTGCCCTTTTTCATTTTCTTAAAGCCCATGCCGTGTGGCGTTAGCAGGTATGTATACTGTGCACACACAAAAAAAAAGAAACGCGTAGAAGACCTTTTAATCCAGGTCAGCAATTATGTGGAGAGAGACCCAGCCATATAAGTTACGAGGAAGTGTAGGAACACAACCATAATTAGTTCGTGAGAGCAAGAATCAAAACTTATATCCCCATGGACAGCGAAGAGGTCAAAGAGCAGGTGAAAAGGAAGAACCATCTGTTTGTATGGCCGTCTTTATAATTGTCTTCCTTACACGAAGTTCGTAAATATTAAGAAATTTGTTCATTTGGTATACTTTAGCAGCTGAGTTTTAAAAACCTGTATAACAAAACTCGAGATATTCTACTACGCGCTCCGTCCTCATCTTAAGCAGCCAGCGCAGAGTTCAAATTCCCATGGTACAAGCAGTAGTTTGATTATTTGTAATCCTTGCCTTTCCTCTGATTGTGGTCAGATTCCCTGGTCACTACCCGCCGCAATTATCTATTCGCTTTTCCTTCAGTAAAACTCATCAAAGATGTGGTTACACCAAGACTTCCGTCGCTGATTTGGCTTCAATTTAGCTACACTCGTGCAATAAGCTTCATTAGTTATTCTAACTCTCAACAGATATATTACCAGTAGTCTTCGCTGAGAACTGGCGGGTCAGTCTCGGCTGTTGGAACCTACGAATTTTACTATTGTGGCGCACTCAAATATTTACTAGTTAAGAAAACACCAACTACTGCTTGTGCTGTAAAGCGTCGTAAAGAGGAGTTAGATGTAGTATCCTGGTCTTTAATAACTGTGCAGCTTCTGTCAATGTCATACTGTATTTCTGTAGTGTCTCCGTCTATTCGTGTCTTTTTTTTGTTCGGTCTCTTAGTCTTTAAAAAAAACGGGTTTAAAAAAATGGTGAACTAACTGCAAGACTAGAATGTACTTGTTTAACAGCACTACTAGAATGTATTTGTTTAACAACACACACATCAGCCTATAACAGAAAACAGATAGACTAGTTGAGACAAATTCAGAACTATTATTATTTTAAAGGTCTAATTTATGTATTAACATGTCAAAAATATTATTCTTTCGGTTTTCGGGTTATTTGGTGAAAAGAATACCCGTAACTGCCTCGCCCGGATCAAGTGATATCATTTTACAGCACTTTCGGTCAACAATGGACTACACTTGCCACACTGCAGCTGTTATTCTATATGTATTTGCACATGTCTTGATAATAATGTCCAACTTTATTTGCCAAGCTCACATAGGAGCAAACGAGAGATGTGACAAACGGGGTTAAATCAAGAAAGGAGAGTTGAGACACATTCAAGATAAATTAGTGTGAGCGTGTAAGCGCGCGCGTGTGACAGATATAAGAAAGGACCGACAGACGGACAGACAGACGAACAGACAGGCAGACGAATAGACAGATAGACAGACCTACCGACAGACAGACAGACAGACAGACAGACAGACAGACAGACAGACAGACAGACAGATAGATAGATAGATAGATAGATAGATAGATAGATAGATAGATAGATAGATAGATAGATAGATAGATAGATAGATAGATAGATAGATAGATAGATAGATAGATAGATAGATAGATAGATAGATAGATAGATAGATAGATAGATAGATAGATAGATAGATAGATGTAGAATTGAGGGATCTAGACATTGCAAGCCCGCACTACCCCCCACCCCCCCCCCCCCCCCCACCCGTACTGAACCCGCACCAAGTGAGGCCTATTTTCTCCCCAACAATAAAAACTGCCAGACTAGCAACTCACAAACAGAAGCAAGGTACTGATTTCGGCACAAGTAATCAATGCTCAATGGAGAAAAGAAAAAAACAACTCACGTTTCTCGATTCCGTGTGGAATTCCTAGGCGCCAGTCACAGAATCTAATTGTCTGCCATTATGTATATTCAGAGAATACATTGATCTAGGCATAACATAGCCGGTTTTATAACCTGGCTATAGATGGAAATCAATTACCATGCGCCAATTATCGGGTAATGTAACGACTGGTTGTAGCAATCACGGATCTGCATTCAAACAACAGATAATAGCGGTGTCGCCCGATCGATTCAGTCACGGGTGTGGTAGCGGAGAGATACCTCGAGCATTTTAGCAGCATCTTGCTTTCTTAAAAGTTTAAAAGGAACGTAGACAGAAGAGGAAAATAGTGACAGACTGGATTCTACCCGTGAAATCAGAAATATCTAGCAGAATAGAACAGAATCAATAGAAGAAGTAAAGGATGATGACGGTGCATAGAAATCTACTAATCTCAGGATTAACAGCTTCAAAATTATAATTATCACCACATTCTCTGCCGATAGCGTAGCCAGTCATGGCTGGCGATCTCACATGATCACCAGTATCATGGATCAGGTCAGTGCTCTAGTCCCCTCCATCCATGTAGTCTCACCAACCATATATATGAGGGGTAGAGGCAGACCAAGAAAGATGATGCTGGATTGGCTGAAACGATAGCATGAAAGGATATCAAAAGAGCTGTTCCAGGCAGAGAGCTGCTAGTTGGCAGGGCACATGATATATATATATATATATATATATATATATATATATATATATATATATATATATATATATATATATATATATATATATATATATATATATATATATATATATATATATATATATATATATATATTTTCATCTTGTTTTGTTAACTATTAATCTTATCGGATGTCTCGTAGTTCTCTTGTCGGTTTCTAATATTCCTAATAATTATAATAGACAAACGTTACATCGACACTATTATCTAACTCAGAAACGTGGACTTTAAGCAATTCATGAAAAGTTCGACGGCCCCACGTCAGGAACGTTAGTCTGGCGACTGTCACCTATGTGCTTTTTCAGGGCAGTTATTTGGTAGCGCACCAGATATCCTTTGTATCTTTAACGCATGTCAAAGATACACGTAAACTCCTACCCCAAACAGGCCAAACTGAAGTATTAAGTTTTCAGGCAACTACACAATTTTTCAAGGAACTGAATGAACAAATGTTTTTTTCTCGAAACTAAAATTTAGAATAGTAATAGTAAGTAAAGTAAAGTAAAGATCCCCTTTCATGCCTTAAGCGCATCGGGCATATGGGAAGAGCGTCCCATATTTTTACAGACCAATCGGCACTGGATGGGTAATGTGGTCAGCATTACGCCGGCAGTCTTTACTTCCCCAGGGCAGCTATTCTGGTACCCATTTTAAGCTGGGTTGACCTGCGACGCCACATACCATGATAAAAATTTACGCAGCCAGTAGTGGGTTTCGATCTCGGTACGTTGGAATTACAAGTCGGACTCGCAACGCCTAAGCCACGGACGCCGGGCATAACTGTAGTAGAGACCCTGGAAATGTGAACATACGGATGAACTGATCACAGTTTACAACAGGGCCGTCGGTAGTACTACCGATGGTCCTGGTTCACAATAACAAGTGTAAACTAATGTAGATGTCCTGAGGAAATGAGGATAACAAGACAGCTGTCAAGGGCGGGGAAGGGGTGAAGGGGAAATAGAGAAAAAAAATTGCATCGGCGTAAAATGTCTTATAATAATAAAACACACTGAAAGGTCGAGTTGAAGGCAGCAGAGCAGGTGAAACGAAAACATCAGGTGACTGGCGAACAGAAGTCGTCTAGACCAGTCTAGGACGTCAACACATAACAACAGGGGGAGAGGAGAGTTTTGGGAGACTGAATGCAGTCAACAATTTTTGTGGTGAAGACATTAGGCTGATTCATATTTGTAATACACATAATCCTGCTTGGACTTAACGAATCGTGGTCAATAAAACGGTGGGTCCTATTCACGTTTCCTGGTCCATCTACACACTTTCTCAGTCTGGTCTAGGTCAGAGGGATGTCACGTTGAACTGTTTTCTTCGAAAAGAGTCTCTTGTGGGACCTAGGCGCTTGTTGTTGGTAGGGAGTTTGAGTTAGGGCCAGTTTTTGATTTTCTGGGGTCGTTAAAAGCTGTGTCGTCGTGTGGTATAGAACACGCGACATCGGCGCTGATGTAATTGGAGGCAAGACAACGTGACATCCCTCTGACGTAGAATAGTCTGAGAAAGCATGAATGAAAGGTCAGACAGTATGTAGATGGCCCGGGAAACGTGAATAGAACCAAACGGTACACAAGGGATACGAGACAAGAAGCTGCACATTCACAGGGTCGGAGTCAACACGCCACCAGTTTTTTTTTCCTCGGTAACATCACTGAACAAATGTTTACAAACTCCATCTTAGTCTTCTAAAATACGAAAAGTATCAATACCAATACTTTATTTTTAACTCACCCAAAACAAAGAACATCCCGGAGCTTCTGGTGGAGTCGAATATTCAAGAGGTGTAATGTATTGGGGTTGGAGTTAGAGTGTCTCTGGGGCGGTCAAGGCTGACAAAGATCCTAACCCTAACCCATTACACCCTTAGAACATTGGACTTTACCGAGAATTCAGGGGTCTCCTTTGGGGTGAATTAAAAAAAAGAATCCTAATATCTCCACCTCATTCTCATGAATATCCCGAGCAGGAACAACTATTATCATAAAAGACAAACTGTCGTAAGGACTATGGATAACACATACACGTAGAGCCCTTATCATGGCCGATTACGAAACCTCAGTGACTCTTATATATGTATAGGAAATTATGAGACTATGCCATAATTAATATCATAATTAATAAAAAAATATCAAACGCCAAGACGGATTAGAAAAAAATTATAGCAGAAGGCAAGGTACCAGGAAGGAGGGACAGGAGCCGACCAACACAAAGATGGACACAGGATATTTGTGACTCCTTGAGTATGAAAGTACATGAGGGTGGAGAGCTGGCGAGAGACCGAGTTTTTTTTAAAAGCAGATCGTGATGACAGTGACGTTCTGCAAAGGACCTGCTACATGATGATGATGCCGTAATTAAACAAATGCAATGGAAATGACGTGGTTTGTTTTTTTGCAGTCTCTTCTTATTCTTCTCTCTCTCTCCCTCTCTCTCTCTCTCTCTCTCTCTCTCTCTCTCTCTCTCTCTCTCTCTCTCTCTCTCTCTCGGTAATTCTCCCATTAGGAATACTATGAAAACTCAGGTCTCCTCTGAGCTGTTGTTTTCCAGTAAATTTACATCTCAAATTAATGTAAGCTTCTAATCACGTTAACCCATTTCGCATATTTTCAGAACCATATAATGCGAGCGACCAGGTGTACATATAAGGGATTATCTTTCGTTCAAAAACAGCAAATACAAAATAGCCAATGAAATGGTTCGGTTATCTAACAAACAAGTCTTGGCACCAACTACCACGGAAAGCCACGTAGAAGAAAAATAATGGGCAATTATTGAGGAAAGACCACACACAAAAATACGGAACAACTACACGAACAACCTCAGAGAAATGAACACCAACTGACAAGGCGCATTAGAAAGAGAACACTGAATATCTTTAACCAGGCAGCCCGTCCCCCATGACACACACGCCTTACCTTACACAGTTTACCGAAGTATCTGGATGAAGATAAAAACAAGGCATCAAACTGGTTATGTCTGTGATATTAATTTGTTTTTCTTTATGCGCCCTCTTCGACATCGCAATTCTAATTACATCCGTCTCACACCAAGCAGCTCCTTTTACCGTTAGTTTAAATTTACTGTATATTCTTACCCATCTGAGCCGTGAGGTTTGGGAAATCCTAAACATTTTGTCTACAGGCGATGGACCAAGAAACTTGAGATAATTATAACGTGTGGGAAGCGAATATCGTCAGAAAGAAAAAAGTGGCCTTGGCGACAAAGTGAATTCTTTAAAATGTGCACACAATAGTAGCATAAACAAAAGCAAAATTGAACAAAACAAAGAAAATTCAGCGCAATAAATCTTTGCTTACTGAGACGAGAAAAAGAGTATATAAGACCTATATTGAGCCAATGGTAAATTATAAAATGAAGTCATGGGTAGAGAGCAAACAGGTATGAACATGTGGAAACCGTAGAGACGTGATTTTATTGGAGAATATACTATGGATAGATAAAACGCGCACTGAAGGTGTCTTGAGCTGAGATGGGAACTGATATCACTGGATTTGGGACATTAACAAAAGCGATGCATCCCCATCTTCAGCAACTTTAATGCATTATTAAGCTGTCAGTGACAATCTCCGGTTTAGTTACTTGTTATAATACTTAGGATTCTTTCATTCCTAGTTTTAGTTACCACAGACTGACTGAAGGATAAAAAACATTAAATGTTTTTAAATTTTTAATATTCTGTACTAATACTAACTAGACATGGAAAGATAATAAACTCCGGCCACATCCAAGTCGATAATGTGAAAATCAAACGAACGGAAACATAAAAGTACTAGGGTGCAAACTTCAAATGCTCCAACATGCTGAGAGAAGAAATACAATCTAGAATACAATCTAGAAATAAAGTATACTATGCCCTCCAACATCTGCTAAAGTCAAAGTGTCTGTCTCATAACACCAAGATCAAAATATATAAAACGTTGATAAGACCAGTCGTTTTATATGGCTCTGAAACTTGAAGCAGAAATTAAAAACATGAGGCCTTATTAAAGGTTTTCAAAAACAGTCTGCAGCAGTAAACCTCAAGGGCTCAGAATGCTAAAGAAGAAGATGACTTTTCTGTGCTACTTTATGTGAAGTAAAAGTTCAGCGTACACTTGACATTATAATTAGGTTTTTTTTTTTTTTTGGGGGGGGGGGGGGGGGGGGGTTTGATATATTGCATACACCGAATAGTTGGTCCCGTTATTCGTATTCGGCCGAATAGTGAAAATCACTATTCGGTACAGCCCTAATAGCCATCCATCCTTCCATCTATTTATATATCCACCCATCTATCCAACCACCCACTATCTATCTATCTGCATGCTTGTCTTCCTGTCTGTTGGTATCTGTACGCTAGCACAGGCACCACTTTTATCCCATGCGGATGTACTAGTCTCATCCCCACGACACAACCCTGGTTACGCAATATTGGTGTCGCGTGCGGATGTGCACCAGAACGCACCAGTACTGAGTGAGCAAATAAGACGTCAAAACAATACGTCAGGTTGTGAAGGTATTGTATTCTAGGAGATGAAAGTCGAAGTTTGACCAAGGCGGACGGTGGTCCGGCCCTGGTGTGGATCCTTGAGGATGCTTTACCCCGGGATGCCACGGTGGATCCTTGAGGACGTTTTACCCCGGGATGCCACAGTTCGGCAGTAAGCCGGTATACTTTGCAGTTGATGTTTACAGTCCGAAGGAGACGGACGTGTGGATCCCTGAGGACGCTTTACCCCGGGATCACACGGAAGCAAACGTTGTATACAGTTTGATCCTTGAGGACGTTTTACCCCGGGAATCCAATATAGACCTCAGCAGAAAGCTTGTAGATCGACACAGTTCGGCAGTAAGCCGGTATACCTTCGTTACTTAATTCAGATTACTGTCTGGATCTCAAGGTCGGACTGCGACCTATCGTGAGGACATATCAGTCCATGGATGTACGAGCGGGCTTTTGTTGATAAGCTTGAATGAATCTTGATTAGTAACTGCACATTTTCTCCTTGTGTTGATCATCGTTATTGTCAATACACAAATGGAACTTTTCAAGAGAGTTCTTGTTTCGCTACGTTTGGAAGCTTCAGCATTCATCATGTTGTGTTACTCTTGGCCAGTGGCATGTTAAGTGTTGATGCCATTTATTACATTGCGACACCCCCTAGTCACTTTGGTACGCCGCACATCACCACGCATCAACTCCTCACATTACCCATGTATACCGACCCAGTTTTCGCTTCCCGTCTGCGCGGTGGCGATATATGTGTTAGTACCTGTCTTGCTCATCCTCTTGAACGAAGTTTTTCACCAGGGACAGAGATGAGTATCATTTATTTAGTGCATTATACTCCTACGTATTCACTTCATAGTTAGTGCATATTTGTGTATGTTTTCTGTGTTGTTCTTTGTGTGCTGATGAAGGCTTATCGCCACAACGTCCTTTGTTTGTTTATTGTGATCGATTTTGTAAAGCTGACAAACTATTTGTTTTTTCTTACCCTGTTTTTCATCTTCTCTATAAGATCCTACCCTTTTAAAAACCGGGATCCCTGAAGCGACAGTTGTCATCGACTATTCTGAAAGCAATTAACTAGCACTGAGGACCGGCTGCCAGCATTAGAAAGAAAAAGGCAATCGAAATTCTGTAGGCACGTCATGCGACAATGGAAAGCTGCAGTACGTTGTGACGACTATAGGAAAGCTGGAGAGAAAGAAAACCAGGGGTACACACACACACACACAGAGAGAGAGAGAGAGAGAGAGAGAGAGAGAGAGAGAGAGAGAGAGAGAGAATACTGGTTTATTTAGCGTCATGGCATAGAGGATTAGCTTCAGCCAGAATGCAGGCGCTCATATTTGTTTGATATGCGGATTGTTTCACCACTTTCTGGTTGTTTCCAACTTTCCTCCTATTATACGTGCAAAAGTATCTTCAGACGATACCTTTCCTCCCACAAAATAGACACAATTAATTACTGCAACATGCAATATAGGACAGGAGCAGATAATGTATAACATAGTATGTTGCTTCTACGCGTAAGAAGAATCTGTATTTCCGTACACAGGTAGCGTAATAGAAAATAAATTACTCTAAAAGTAACAAACATCCTGTTGTGTCTTTATTACAGGTATTCAAGTATTCAAGAGCGCATGTGGCCAACCAGAAAGATATCTGCAGCAATGAACGTCAAAGGCTCGGAATGCCGAAGAAGAAAAAGTACAAGACGTTGTAGTAATATTAGTAGCACTAGTAGTAGTGGTAGTAGTAGTAGTGGTGGTGGTAGTAGTAGTAGTAGCAGCAGTAGTAGTAATAGTAGCAGCAATAGCAGTAGTAGTATAAGTGTAGTAGTAGTAGTGGTAGTGGTCATAGTAATAGTATAGCAGTAGTAGGAGGAGGAGGAGGGAAATCGAACCTGGGTCTCCAGAATAAGCCCACCATCTCAGTAGCAATGCAACTGCTCTAAACGTACCCTTTCCCGGGTGCAATCAATCAGAAAATGGTGACAGAAACACGGGATACCCAACATGGTATAATAAACCAAAGGGATATATGGAATATTCAATAATCCTGGCGACACAAATAATCATGGCGAGAGCTTTAGCAAATCGCTGATAACAAATGCGATAAAGAAAATCATAAACAAAAGAAAAGAAATAGTGACAGGTTTGACCCTGTCTGTCAAACAAAATGCTTTCTCGAAATGTAAATATCAGGATACAACTGCAACTACCTTTTAGGGCGTAGGTGGAAAACAGACATTCACTCAAAACATTAGATAATTCTAGACAAACCAGTACTCATGGCGATGTGTTCAATAGCATACAGCTCGCCTTTACTCACTGTGCAATTTCCTGACATCCTTTTTTTTTAGTAATTAGAAGCCATGAGTGTGTTAACCCTTAGGCTCGGTATTATGGATATCGTAACCCCTCGGTCTTGATTGCTTGATAAATACCGTAAATCTGGGAGAAATGTGGCTTTTCTGCCTACCCCTGGGCGTGAACCCGAACCACAAGGAGTTCGTCACCCGGTCAACGCGTAATCCGGTTTAGCCAACTATGCTAGCGAGCCAGGCCCTGACATCCTTTAGGTTTGGTCAGTCTATAACAAGTCCAGGTCGATAGACAAATAACATCATTCCCCCCCCCCCCCCCCCCACCCATTTTCCCCGCCATTCTAAGCGGGATTTGGGAGTTCAGTCGCGTTATTTTCTGAAGACAGCAGTTGGCGCACATTCATTGCAATCTCCCTCCCAGTGTGAAAGCGGGCGAAACAAATATAAAATATTTAAAAAAAAAAAAAAAGTTTCACGAAATTCTTAGCGGTCATGTATCATGACATAGAAACATGCCATCTTCTGCTGCTTCTCTAGCCCTGTTCTGATTTTCAACGTTAGGTAAAATGCTGGGTAGAATCTGGTATTAACGGCCTAGGATAGTCCAATTATCCATTTCTTGAGCGGGTCGAACTCTATACAGACCGGGCTCTCTAGTGCACTATCTGGTGGTAGACTTGACATATGTCCAAACAATCTGACCTGTTGTCTCTTCGTGAAAACATGTGAGCACAGGAATTATTAAATGCTGATGGTAACTGCAAGATCTGGAGAAGCATGATCACACACGCCGGTCAACAAGGCACTTGATGATAAGGAGACAGAGGAGGGTGGGCGTTAAAATCTTCGGGCACATTTGCTCTGTTGTCGGAGATCTAAATGCAGCAAAAGAAACTATACAGAGGGGGTTTCTGCTCCGGTCAAGGATTTATGTGCTAAAATAAAGACTGCGAGAGTGACTAAGTCCTCAGCCCAATGTCTCCAATGCCCCAAACTGTACCCCTGAAACCCCAGGAGCGGGGGCATGTGAGGTAACCTGCTAAACAGGACCTGCCGTTCACACACACACACACAAACAAAACACCTACTTGGCACATGAAATGACTGGTTATGATCATTTTTGGTGGATGAACAACATACACGCTTCATTGATAGACAGTTGGGGTCCTATGACAGAAACATCATTATTTGTGATGGACAAACAACACACAAGCTTAGTTATTATAATAACAATATACTTGCTTCATTTATGGATATTTGGGGTACCACGAAAGAAACATCATTACTTGTGACGGACGAGCAAAACATATGCTTAAATGATGGATTTTCAGGTCTTAAGATGGAAGCATCAACACTCAGAGTAAGTAAACCATTACAGTATTCCCAAAGGAAAATCCTCAAATAAAACTCAAAAGTAACTACAGAAACATCAAAGACAACATAATGGGGAGTAAACAAGGCCAGGTTAGAACAGACACTACAACATCAATAAGCAGCAAAATTATCAAATGTTTCAGTGCTGGGAAATGTTAAAAGAAATCAATTCTCTACGGGCTACTGTTTAACTCTATAATTAACCAGATCTCTCATATACTATACCGTGTCTAATATAGAGCTAGACTGTGTCCCACTTCAGTTGTAAGTGAAGTAAGTAAAGAACCCTTTTCTATGCCTTCAAGCGTAACTGGCATATAGGGCTAGACCTATAATTTACAGAACAATTGGCATTTGGTGGGTGATGTGGTCAGCATGTCGGGTGCCTTTACTTCCCAGGACTGCACCTAGTACCCACTCAAAGCGGGGTAGAACTGGGAGTTGAGAGTCTTTTTTTTTTTTAAAGTCCAGCTTTGTCAGGACCCAAACCTATTATTTTCTAATCAGCAGGCAAGCTCAAGCTGCTACACCACGGTAACTCCACTTGGGCTGAACACAGGTAAAAAGATCCCAGCTGCTTTCACAACAGTATTAAACACCATAAATTTCACATATATTGTGTTACAACATAAAGAAGAACAGCTGAAAGTTTTGCTGAAACCCCTTAATGGTGGCTTATAGGCATAGTGTCTACCTTCAGTTTAAAAAGAGATAGGGTGATCCATTTGTTGATAATTTCTTTCAACAACAACAACAACAAAACTAGAACCCAAACATTATTGAACTGGATGTGTAGCCTTCTTGGACAGGTGTAATGATCAGAGCATCTAGGTGCATTCTCAACCTTTTTGTCTTGCAGGTTTTGCTTTTAAAACTTAAATTCTGAATCAAGAATTACCTCTTGGATTTCACATGTGCCTAAGTTTAGCTGGAACACATTTTTCAAGAAGGTTTCAGAAAGTACTTTCCAGCATCCTGAGAGATGCATTCCCCACTAAATCCAATCCGGCTTCTGATTGACACCAACTTCCACCCCAATCACTTAGACTGCTTCCAAAATTCTTCGCCCCCACCTTACCCTCCCCTAATTTGATCCGGATATTCAGAAGATCTTAAGTAAGAACTCTATTGGTTTACAGATAAAACAAAACAAAAAAGTTAATTTTTCAGAAGCAGATACCCATCAATACACACAGCAGTTTCTGCTGTTCTAGAAAATGCATCTGCATTATATATCAGATATATCAGTTTATTATCCATACCTCCCCAGTCAGATTCTCAAAAAGTGTGTTCCAGATTACAGAAGAATTGACCTTTTTATTTCACAGTGCAATTTATGCCATCAGCGCAAACATGACAGACAGGAATGGGGTTAGAGTTAGTAAAAGAAACACCCCTATTACACTGGACTTTCCAGGGAACTCAGAATTTCACTTTGTTTGGGGTTAATTTAAAAAAAGGAACTCCCCTTCCCTTTATTTTCCTACTTTTCTGTATTATCATTTGTTACCGTGTGTGAGCACCTGTCTGTTTGACTGTTTTAATTTGTTTTTGTGGGGGAAAGGGACTTGTTGCTTTAGTCCCTCATAAAATGTTTAGGTTGAAATGTACACTCATATTTGTGGATTCTGTCCCTTCACTACAGCTGCTGTAGTATAGCAGCTAGACACTTGCCTTCAGATCCAAAAGTGGTTAGTTCAAATGTGCATGCAGCCAAATTTTTATTTTAACTCTTTGAGTCCCAAGGAATGCACCATACGTTCATAGGTTCCTACCTAGAGGCCCAATAAACGCAACATGCGCTGATTTTAGGTCTCTCTTGACTACCCCTTGGGCCTCTCATGCTAAACCCCCTGGGACTCAAAGAGTTCAGTAATCTTATCGACATTTGCTCTTAGATCCACCCAGCCCTAAATGGGTACCAGGTAAAGTTCTGGAAAGTAAAGGCGGTTGGTGTGATGTTGAAATAAAATCACCCGCCGAGTGCTGACTGAACTATAAAAACGTAAGTCTAACCTCACATACCCAATGTGCCACTGGCATGAAAAAGGACCTTAACTTACTTAGTATTCAATCTGTAAGGCAATAATATAGAAAAGAGTTGGTACTCTTTAAAAAAATGCAAATTCATATATGGAATACAGTGTGTACTTGAGGACAGACATTTTACAATGATACAATGCTATTTTTGGTCTCTTCAAAACTGCTAAGCCTTTATGCTATGGAGAAGAGGAACTTTACCCCTGACTTTAATTGTGGAAACAGGGATAAAGGAGAACATGAATGCAGATAGGTTCAGGGCTTCTACTACAGACATATACTATATACTTACACCTTAGCCCCTGCAGTACTGGTATACTTACACCTTAGCCCCTGCAGTACTGGTATACTTACACCTTAGCCCCTGCAGTACTGGTATACTTACACCTTAGCCCCTGCAGTACTGGTATACTTACACCTTAGCCCCTGCAGTACTGGTATACTTACACCTTAGCCCCTGCAGTACTGGTATACTTACACCTTAGCCCCTGCAGTACTGGTATACTTACACCTTAGCCCCTGCAGTACTGGTATACTTACACCTTAGCCCCTGCAGTACTGGTATACTTACACCTTAGCCCCTGCAGTACTGGTATACTTATCCTTAGCCCCTGCAGTACTGGTATACTTACACCTTAGCCCCTGCAGTACTGGTATACTTACACCTTAGCCCCTGCAGTACTGGTATACTTACACCTTAGCCCCTGCAGTACTGGTATACTTACACCTTAGCCCCTGCAGTATGTGTATCATACTGTATGCATTAAGTTCCAAAAATATGTATGAAGTTTTCTTTAGATTTTTTATGACTTGTTCTTCTTCTTCACTGGCTTTAAAAACTCTGGCAAAAAGTTCTGAGTGTTCAGTCACTTGAAGAATCACACCTTGTTCCAGAACTTGGGTCAAATCCTTAAAATGGATGTGCAGGTACAACTCATGCTCTAAATCAATACTAAAGTCCAGAAGTGGATAAACACCCAGAACTATTTGCTGGAGTTTACAGCTGGTGAACATAAAGAAGACAAAGATGAATCTGAGTGTTGCCTGCACACACATTTTACAGACTTAGCTTATTTGTGTGCAGAATGTTGGTTCCTATCCCTCAGGGACATGCACTCCAACTGTGAAGGCAATCTCTAATTAGGCACTTTTTGCACAGCTGGTTAGGTGGGCTGTGGGTCTATTAATTTCTCCCTAAAATGTGACTCCAGAACTCGCATGGAAATTTCAACTGGCCAGATTTCCAAACATATGCATAAATTAATTTACAGGCAAAATATTCCTTGTATATTAGCAGTTAATGTTTACAATTTATAAATGTCACAAGACAACTTTTTTTTAAACAGAAATAACAAAATCATGAAAAAAGTAATGAGTTTTTTTGAAAAATTAATTTTATAACATTATCCTTCCCCACCCCCTGCACAAGAATATAATACTCATGGCATTTCTGTCATTAACTATATGCTGACATCAAGTTATGATTATAGTTTTATATATATATATGGTTCTCCTTGCAGCTACGGCCACATACTGGGGGAGTAAGCCGGAGTTCAGTCCCCTCGCCGCATTGCAATTACGGAATGGAAAAGGAATGAATCGATGGGAGTACATGTGTTACCCTAACCCTACCCCTATGATGACAGCAGTGCACTGCACGCTGTAAATCACTCACGCTGTCTATCGCCAACACACACTAATTACGTCATTTGTTTCGTTCCCTCTTTTTCACTCCATAATTGTAATGCGGCCAGGGGACTGAACTCCGGCATACTCCCCCAATATGTGGCCGTAGTTACAAGGAGAGCCTATATATATATATATATATATATATATATATATATATATATATGTATGGGGGAGGGGTTAGAGATTAACAAACAGTACATATATACATTAAAGACATCACTAATGTAAATATGTTATAATTAATATTAAATTTAAAATTGTAGCATAGAAAACAGTTTTCACTGTCAGGTTACTCAGGTGAAAACCCAGTAGAAGGAAGCTTTGCTTTACAGATTTGATTTCCATTTGTAAATTACTTAACACAAGTGCCAAAAGACAATTTTTTTTCGCCCTGAAATAATTTCAGAAATTAGTTTCAGTTGCTATTTCTTCTCTCCAAAAAGGTTTTTAAAAAATAGCCCTGTACGTAATATTTAATAACATGTGAATTAAAATTTATTCTATATAGTATGATTATATGATAAGTATCTGTCTAATGAATGATCAAGTATCAAGATAACTCCGGTAATGAAATAATTGAATTCCTGTGTGAAATTTATATTAAAAATTTGTAACAAACAGTCAACAATTAACACAGATTAGCAGCTATCCCATCTGCACTTCTTAACTGACCACGAAGCAACAATCTGTATTTAATTAACACGATCTACCCGAAAACTTGTTTATAAATATACAGCAGTGCAGTGTGAGTGATAATATTATTAATATGTTTGAACTTACCGTATGATTAACGCCCCACATAAAAACACTCAACAGCGGTTCGTTGGCCCGAAACAACTTTAGTTTCGGTGCCACCGCTTTGATTTGTTTCCTTTTTGTAGACGCCAAATTCATCTTAAATAATATTGCACTTCACCGGATTCTGAACTCGAATCGTTTTTTGTTAGCTCCCACAGTTAAGAGTAGGAAGCGGCACTGCATAAAATGAAGCAGTTTGACCCAGAAGATAATTCACATCCTCCGTCGGTAAGCGATTAGAAATTGTAAACAAGATGGCGCTACCCAGCATCCACTCCAACAGGGTATACAACTCTTGATAACTATAGTTACGATATTATTTTAGGAATAAGACAAACCCGATCAGCACGGTGAATGAATCAAAAAATGGACATCACTGCGCTCGCGACACCCCCATACGTGCTCCTTTTCCAGAAAGAGTCGGCATGCTTATAGTACCAGTAGCAACATGATGAAAAGTCCGCCTCTGTTTCCCCTTCAGTGTTAAATATCTTTCAGAACCTCTGCTCACCCCCACATCTACATCCGTTAAATTAGTCTTTCAGTGTATGTATTCACTTTCTGTTCTTTGGCACTGTCCATATGATTCAATAGAACCTTTACCACATCCGCTTTATCATGTAGTAGCTCACCGCCCAGAGACGTGGCAGCAGACTATCTGTCGTTCGTCGCACTCCTGCATTTCCTGGACAGAAAATCCATTCTTCTTCTTTGATCCTTCTGTCAGAAAACTTACATCAGGAGGTCCGTAGCCTTTATGAAAGCTATCGTGCAATCCATATCCTCTCGTGTACCATACAGTTTTGTCTGCATTGTGGTTGGAACAGGCCAGATTGCGTCTCGGTTGTCAGCATACAGTTGACAGTGTTGGAGCACATGCTCAGCATTTTCGGGTGCCACGCTGCAGGAACACGTCTCCGTATTTCCTACACCGAAAAATGTGAACATATGTTGACGAAATCTGTTGTGCCCAGTCCTTAGTCTGAATATAATACACTGTCCCTCTCTAGAGAGGCGATGAAGTGAGTTTTTGGGGAGAAAATCTGGTGTGGGTATCCAGCCACCTTTCTTGGATACTAGATTGTATTAATGTTTTCATCTCTTGGTAGGTTAAGTCGCTATTTGGTTGTACCATGTCACTGCCGCTTCTGGCCAATCTGTCCGCTATTTCATTGCCTTCCAAGCCACAGTGACCTGGAATCCACTGCAGTACAGACTGCTCTGCTGAAAAGCCTAAGTAAATCAGCTGTTGCGTCAAGTCTACAAACTGTCTTTTGGGTTAATATTTGCTAGTAGAACTAACATAGCATCAGTTAGAAAGACCACTCTGCTATATCTGCTGTGCTGTTGTCCATTCAGGAAAGAACATGCCGCTAGAAGTGCTTCTGCCTCTGCTCTGTAACTGGAAGAATATGAACCTGTTGGTACAGCCTGGTTGATTTTTAAACCATTTGGGCATTCTATGTATATTCCTCCTCCTCCGTCTCTGACTGCTCTCTTGGCTGAACCATCTGTATCTTGATATGGGTCTTATCAAGTAATGCAAGCTATTCTGTGCACAGGACACCTGTATCGGTTTTGCGAAGCATTCTCTGTGTTATAATCACAGAATATCGGGCGGCTGTGCTGTTCTCAAACCATAGGAAAGCTGCCGTCACTGCCTCAACCTCCCTGTGTGGGTTCTGGGGCCCTATTATAGGGAAAACAAGAATAGACCCACTGCCTACCAAAAAGCATGTCGTAAGAGTCGACTAACTGGGAGCTTCCTTTGAAGTCGGAGTACATCTGCCTGAGAGGCAAGGAACCAACAGTCTGCACACAGATATGTCAGATCTGTAAAACGGATGCACACGCAACACTCAGGTTGTGGAACAGGACTACAGTCCAGAAGTGGACGAACAACCAGAACTTTCCACCAGAGTTTACATCTGGTGAACGCAAAGAAGAAGAAAGAAGACTGCCTCAACCTCCATTTTCATACTGGATGTAGCGACAAGCACAAAGAAACATGAAAGCATATTCATTCCCATTCTATGTTACCATTGCCATACATCGTCACTCACAACAAACCAGGAAAAAATATATTAGTCGGTCACTCATAGATGTACCATTCTGTCCAGATCATAATCATCACTTCGAGTCTCTAAATTGTTCACATGTTGCCAACTTGTAGGCCTATTTTAAGAGCCGTTTGCAGGAAACTTATTTCAGTTGATAATTTCGCATTAATGTTTTTCTGTCGTTATCCAGGTCTGGCATTCATAGCCCAGGGTTGACAAGAAGATTGTGTTACAGCGTGCTATTTTGTTATCTACTTACTAAGTATTTGAAGCTCTTGTTCTGTAAACTGTTTAACATTGATAAATACAACATGACTGTTCTTTGAGTATCGCTCGCTCAAATGCCAAAACATTTGAGTCGATTCTAAATGTGTTCCCTGTGTGGATTCAAGAGCCACAATGTTGAGGTTGGGGAAAGGGGAGGGGGGTGGGGGGGGGGGGAGACAGACTCCTAGCCTTTCCAGTATGAATTTTGTAAGAGACGACCGACTGCGGAAAAGGGGGAATGGGGAGGGGGTGTGGGGGACTCCTTTCGAAGTAGGAGTACCTCTTGCTGACGCAAGAACCAACAATCTGCAATAAATAAATCAGATCTGTAAAACGGATGTGGATGCAACACTCAGGTTCTGGAATAAAACCAAAGTCCAGAAGTGGATGAACAACCAAAACTTTCCTCCGGAGTTATAGACGGTGAACGCGAAGAAGAAATACTACACGTAACACAAGAATAGCATGTTTAATGTGAACATTTGAGTATTATTATTCTGCTATATTTGGTAACTTTCGTCTGCCGTTGAATCACACGTCCTCAAGTACTTTCTACTCGACCCTAGAGGGTTGGGTTCTGCGTAGGGCTGTACCGAATACGAATAGTGGGACCAACTATTCGGGCGAATACGAATACGAATAGTGTATCATCATCATCAGGTGCCGTGTCGACTTGCGTGGGCGATCATGCCTCTCCACAATCTGCGATCTCCTGCAACATGTATTATTTCGTTTGCAAACACACTTCCATGCCCTGCAACAAGACTGTCAAGCATCTTCTCTTGTTGTCTTCCTCTATCCCTCCTCCCACAGATCTTTCCAGTGGTCACCACATGTTCAGTTTTCCCTCTTCTCATAACATGGCCGAAAAATGACGACTGTCTCCTTCTGATGTCTGTGATTAGTTGTCTTCGGGCTGCTGCCTCTTTCAAAACCATCATTCGCTCAGCCGTTCGTTCAATGTAAACGCACCTTCATATTCTCGTTAGCAATATCTTCAAATTTGATTTGGGCTAAGACACCCTGAAAGAACGAAAAAATCGTTGCCTTTAAATATAAGTGCTTGCGAAACGGGTGTAAGGTAACCCACGGCCTTCTCTATTTATCTAGAGAAGGCGGTGGGTAACTACTATTCGTATTCGGCCCGACCGCAAGTATTTGGCCGAATACCAAATAGTTATTAGGTCCACTATTCGGCCCCGAAGCGAATACGAAGCGAATATTTGGCACAGCGCTAGTTCTGCGTCAGTTTTTTTCTTCTTAAGCTACCGTGTTCTCGTATAGGCAGCATCTATGGCTTAGGCGTTGCTTCGGAATGCCGGCTTCGATCCCAGCTGTAAACGATCAGACAGAAGGCCGCTTTGTGTGAGTTTAGAGATGGTTTAGAAAACTGATCGATGAGTAGCAATGTCAAACTGCGGATCATAAACTTTGCCTAGTGACATTACAAACCGAACACACACACACACACACACACACACACACACACACACACACACACACACACGCACGCACGCACGCACGCACGCACGCACGCACACACACACACACACACACACACACACACACACACTGGGACGGGTTCTGCAAATGATAGGGTCTGGGTATTTGCTTGAGGCCTTGAGCTCCCTACCCCACTCCCACTCCCGAAACACTTGTCAAAGGGCTGAGAGAGCTCCTCTCTTTTGAAGTTCTGTTCTTAAAAATATATTTATACATTTTATATTATCTCATATATATTATTATCTCAAAACTGACAACATTTTATGTTTAATTAACACGACACAAATTTCTAAGAAAAGTAATTATAAAGTTTTGTTTTTAAAAGTGAAAAGGAGGCGAGGTAAAACACAAAATTTACGGTAGCTTATAAACAACAGAGAGAGAGAGAGAGAGAGAGAGAGAGAGAGAGAGAGAGAGAGAGAGAGAGAGAGAGAGTGTGTGTGTGTTAGATGGAGACGGTCTTGGTTAAAAGCAGAGCCGTCAGACAGCTTGCCTTCACATCTTCGCTACTCTAACACTTCGGCGACCGAGTCGCCCAGTGGCTCGCCGGTAGACGACATCGTCACCGGGCGATACAGTATTTGGGTCAGTCTTCTTTGGTCGCATCAACACTACAGGAGTCTTGTTCAAGGCTTCTGGTGGCGTGCAATGCTAAAAAAAATTTTTATGGTGCACATAACCTAGTCACAATTATAATCTAAATCTTCCACTTCAGGGATGCTGGTTAAATGTGACGATTTTTTTTTCTTACAGCTACTTACAGCTAACTCTCCACCCGGACACGCCCCTGCACGACTGCTATGTAAACAATGGCCGCATGCGGTGAACTCTCTAGCTTTAACCAAGACATATAAGCGGCGCTTGGAATGTTACAGTGTGTGGTTCAGTAGCATTTTGATGTCGTAGTGATAACCATTCTGTAGACGCTAGTGTATATATAAATGACTGTCTTCTTACATCCACTTCTCATATTCTTAGTTACTTGGATTACGTTACTTAAAGTAGACGAATAGTGCCACTATTGTGGAGGCAGTGCAGGAACAAGTATTCTTATTAATATTTATCTGTTTATGCATCAATTATTCTGTCAAGAATAGGTTTACTACAAGAATTTAATAATTAAGGAGTCGTATATGCTTGTTTAATTTGTATTGGGCCTGAAAGCCAACTTTTAACCCTGAGCATACATACTTTCTGTGAAGATTAGTTATTAAGTTTTTAATTTAAATAGAGACAATGACTGAGAATGTGAAGGATTAATTTATTGTCACGGTAATCGTCAATCTTTAGTAGCTGTGTAAAACTAGAGCTATGATAAGCTTGAAAAAAAAAAAAAAGCTGACTATAAATTCATTTGATATTTGCAGTCAGTAAGCTGCCTTCTTCACACTGAAGATTGGCAGATCTCCAGAATGACTGACTGACTTTCTACCCCACCAGGACATCACACAAGCGATAAACACCCGATGACACAAAGTGCCACCATGCGGATGAGGATCACCGTGGAGAGGTCCCAGAAACCGCGTTCAGACATTTGGCCATATGTATGACCTGCCTATATTGCGGCCCCTGGCAAAAGCCAGAGTAGGGCTTCAATTGACAAAAAATTTCCTCCTAAAAAGGACGAAACTGGATATAATTACGAGTATCTCCAGAATGCGCAGTCTTTCCATCTATACTCTCCCAGACTGCTGATGTTGTCATCCTAGTTTCATAGTTGTTTGTCTCTTGCTCGCTTGCCTTTAACCTTTACTTCAGTATAGTCTTTCTTATAGCGATGTGCCTGTTATTATGGCAGAAATATTTCACTAGTAGTTAAGTCAAGAATTGACATTACAGTACTCGAGGCATTCCAATGTGCGCACCATCCTCATCTTCAGCAGCCAGCGCAGAGTTCCAGTACTGATGGTACCGATCACAATCCGTTTATATGTTTATCTTGTCTTTCCTCTGAGTGTAGTGAACCAGCCAGACCCTCTGGTTACACCCAGGTTCCTTATTCTCTCCAGACCATAATAATCTTGTTTCTCTACTGATCTATTTCACTAGTAGTGGTAGTAGTAGTGGTAGTAGTAGTAATTGTTCAAAAATACCCTGTTCAACCCTCAGGGTTATAATTGGGATATATATAGTGTGAATTGAGTTTTCACAGTATTTATTTCTCATTTTAACTTTATATATCATGTAATTTTTCATATGACCAAAATGTAATTTGTATTGTTTCACATTTTGCTTAATTTTCAGAAGTATCATGTTTTATTTTCTTTCGCAAATGTCTTTTCATTTATGTTCTCTTCAGAACCACTGTGTGTGTGTGTGTATTTGTTTCTATGATATAAGACCTTTGTTTCTGTTTATCCACATATCCAGGCATTCCTTATTATTTTCTGTTTGATTGTTCAATGTCCAGGTCTCTACACTACACATCAGGGTTGAGTATATATAACATTTGACAGTTATCATTTTTTATGTGTCATCCAAGAGGATATTTTTAGCCAATCTTGTTCTTTTAAATTTTTTTCATTACTGCCATCATCTGTTAACTCATTGAGTCCCAGGGGGTTTAGCATCACAGGCCCAGGGGGTAGTAAAGAAAGTAATAAAATCGGCGCATCATGTGTTCATTGGGCTTCTAGGTATGAACTTATGATGCGTTCCTTGGGACTCAAAGAGTTAATACAATGGTTCTCAACCTTCCTAATGCCACGACTCTTTAATACAATTCATCATGTTGTGGTGACCCCCAACCATAACATGATTTTCCTTGCTGCTTCGTAACTGTAATCTTGCTACTGTTATGAATCATAATGTAAATATCGGATACGCAGGATGTATTTTCATTGTTACAAATTGAACATGATTAAAGCTTAGTGATTAATCACAGAAATAACATGTAATTATTTATTGTGAAATACCTTTTTTTTTAATTGAAACTAAATGACATTTTGTCTTGAAGTATTTTGTAGCATGGGTAACAGTCTTAATGTAACAAAAGTATATACTACATTGCTACATGTTGTAGCATGGGTAACAGTCTTAATGTAACAAAAGTAAACTACATTGCTATATGTTGTAGTATGGGTAACAGTCTTAATGTAACAAAAGTAAACTTCATTGCTACATGTTGTAGCATGGGTAACAGTCTTAATGAAACAAAAGTAAACTACATTGCTATATGTTGTAGTATGGGTAACAGTCTTAATGTAACAAAGGTTAACTACATTGATATATGTTGTAGTATGGGTAACAGTCTTAATGAAACAAAAGTAAACTACATTGCTATATGTTGTAGTATGGGTAACAGTCTTAATGTAACAAAAGTAAACTTCATTGCTATATGTTGTAGTATGGGTAACAGTCTTAATAAAACAAAAGTAAACCACATTGCTACATGTTGTAGCATGGGTAACAGTCTTAATATAACAAAAGTATATACTACATTGCTACATGTTGTGACGGTATGCCTAAAAAGCCAACGCCAGTTGGAAGGTTGACATGTATGACTGATCAGCATAAATACATCATTGTGCCAGGTGCTTGTATGTAGGCGTATCTTCATGTGTGTGGATCCGCCTGGAGACAGAGAGATGAGCAGTGTCTCGGTTCCTAACATTGTCATAATGTACAGAAATATCCCAACAAGATAAACTATGAAGCACAGGTGAAGACCTCAAGTGCACCGTCCTGGTCATGACCATATTGGAGTAGATGCATAGCAAACATTGAAGAAACTGCCATTTGTGTTATTAATTTCTTGTGTGCATTGATAGGTCTGTATGTCTCGCTGCAGTCCTTTTGACCCTGATGGTGTTCATGTGGAGTATAAACACTGTAGGAGTGCCTTTTTGTGTGCTTTATTTGTGAGAGTTCCTAGTGAATTTCTTTTTAACCTGTGAGACAATTTCTGTCTTATCTTTAGTATTTTATTATTTTATTTCCTATGTTGATTCCGGGGCCAAATATATGAGGAAGAAAAAAATAAACAAGCATGTCCTAAAAGTAAAATAAAGAACGTTTCTTTTAAAGTCGAAGTGCATCTGCCTGAAAGGCGAGGAATCAACAATCTGCATATAATAAACAATGTAAAATGGATATGCACATAAAACTCAAATTCTGGAACACAAATACAGTTTAGTAGTGGACAAACAATCAGAACTTTTCGCTGAGGATACATTTGGTGAACGTGAAGAAGAAGAAAAAGAAGAATTTTCATTTTATAAGGTTATATAACTTGACTATGGACTTGTGTTTATTAAATAAAACACACCATCTTGAGGTTTCGAACTCAGCATAACTGGGTTAATAGGTAAAGGTAAAAGCTGCTGTTCCATCTTGTCTCATAATGATTGTAAAATAAATCATCATCATCTGTCCTAGGACCTTTACAAAATGTTGCTCTCATCACAGCACAGTTGAGAGCAACTTGTACCACTACCAGCTTTCCAACCTTGTAAACTTTCATGCTCAGTTTGACCCTGTAAGATAAATATAATGTTGTAATTCTTCTTCTTCTTCGCGTTCACCAGCTGTACACTCTGGCGGAAAGTTATGGTTGCTTGTCCACTACTGAACTGCAGTCCTGCTCCAGAACCTGAGTGTTGTGTGTGCATCAGTTTTACAGATCTTATTCTCTTGAATACGGACTGTTGGTTCCTTGCCTCTCCGGCAAATGCACTCCGACTTCAAAGGAAGCTCCCCAATTAGTCGACTCTTACAACATGCTTTTCAGGAGGCAGTGGGTCTATTCTTGTTTTTCCCACAATGGTGCCCCAGAATCCACACGGGGGATGTTGTAATTAAGAATGGAAGATTTATCTGATTTTTGTGTTCCTTGCAAGTAGTCTTGCCCAACCTGAAGTCATTTACTGTTTCTCATGTTATATGCCATATCTCATATTTTCAGAGCCGTGTAAAATACAGGAATTCAAATGTCATCCAGTTGATAAACATTTGCAGAAATGAGACTCCTACCAAGAAATTTACGAAGGAGACGATCAACCTTATTGTGCTTTCTTTTAGCTGCTATATTGCTCTTAGGCAGTGCACATTATTTAGGAATATTCAAACTTTCGTCTGATCTAACACAGTATTCATTGAGGCATATTCGATATCTTAAGTACCAACAATTAGAACCATATAGGACAGGACCAGGAGAGCAGGGAAATGCATTTTCCTTAGAAGGAGAAGATGAGAAACTTATAGATGACCTGATTAAGAGAGAGGCATTTAACAGAAAAGCTAGTGATAAGATATCACTGGAAAGATCTGTGAAAGATGTTCGTGATAAGAGGTAAGTGTCATACTTTCTTTGGAAAGTGTTTGTTATTTCTGTTCAAGGGCATTAACTTAGTAGTTGTGTAGTAGTATAATATTGACTGGGACGTCGCAGGTCGACCCAGCCTCAAATGGGTACCAGGATGGGCTGTCCTGGGAAAGTAAAGACTGCCGGTGTAATGCTGACCACATTACCCACAGAGTGCCGATTGGTCTGAAAAATATGGGTGCTCTTCCCATATGCCCGATGCGCCTAAGGGCGTGTAAAGGGATCTTTACTTTTACTTTACTATAATATTGACTAAACGATAGGTGATGATCAGATTACTAAGTGTTGTTAATATGTTATATAAAATTATTAACAGACTTCTAATAATCTTGGAAGCAACAGACCCCCTCTTCCCCCCACTTTACAGAGAATTCATATCCAGGTCTCCTACATGAGAACACAGCATTCTAGCCATTTTGCCACCCATACCTTTCATATAAAGGGTCCTTTACCCTTTTCAGTCCTAAGGAACACATCATATGTTCATTAGTTACTACCCAGAAGTCTAGTGAACACAAGAACTGTCGATTACAGGGTTCTCTATACCACTCATGGGCCTTTGATGGTAAATCCCCTAGGACTAAAAGTGTTAATGTGTCAGCAAACGTTTAGTAGGCCCTTTAATCATGTACCATTGTGTAGCTTTAACTAAGTTTTTTTAAGAGATCTTGATGCATTAATTTCAGATGCAAGAGCATCACGTATCCTAAAGTGTTGCCTAAGGCAAGTGTTGTGATTATATTCCATAATGAAGCTTGGTCCGCTCTACTTCGTACGGCACACAGCGTAGTCAACAGGTCCCCACCGGATCTTCTGCATGAAGTGGTTTTGTTGGATGATTTCTCTGACAAAGGTCAGAAGAACTTTTTTGTTTGTTCAAAGTTTTGATGTGAAATGGTGTGTCTGACAGTGTTAAATTAACAATGGTTTTACGGAAAAGAAAAAGCCATGGTTATGAAGTGTGCAGTATTATTGGCTGAGCTCATTCAGCCATTTTGAATGTGACTCTGACAGAGTGCACATGCTCACTAAATGATGTTTAAGGGTCTGACTGGTACAGTGATGTCATCATTGTTCATTATGTTCATGACAAGCCCCTCTCTTAGTTACTGTATATCACATAAACTGCTTTCCTTCATATTTTAATACTTTTATAACTGTATGTTTGTATTTGTTTGGAGTGGAAAAGGAGGGAGAGGGGGGGGGGGTAGGGTCTGTGTGTGTATGTCTGTGTGTGTCTGTGAGAATGTCAAGATATTTATTACATTTTTTAAAATCTATTTGTGGTGTTGACATCATTTAAAAAAAAAATAATTAAGGGTCTGATCTCTGGAGCTTCCAATTTTTCTCTGCTGACTTTTCATGTTTCACTCCCTTCACGGTTGCTTGTGTATATAATATGTTCATGATCCTTCTCTCTCTCTCTTTCTCTCTCTCTCTCTCTCTCTCTCTCTCTCTCTCTCTCTCTCTCTCTCTTCTCTGTCTGTCTGTCTGTCTGTCTGTCTGTCTGTCTGTCTGTCTGTCTGTCTGTCTGTCTGTCTGTCTGTCTGTCTGTCTGTCTGTCTGTCTGTCTGTCTGTCTGTCTGTCTGTCTGTCTGTCTGTCTGTCTGTCTGTCTGTCTGTCTGTCTGTCTGTCTGTCTGTCTGTCTGTCTGTCTGTCTGTCTGTCTCTCTCTCTCTCTCTCTCTCTCTCTCTCTCTCTCTCTCTCTCTCTCTCTCTATACATATATATTAATCAAAATTAATGCAGTTTATAATTATTTCTGATCAGTAATCATAATCAAATAGCTTACAAATGTAACATTGTTGTCAGCAAACTATTCAACAATATGTCTCAAGTTATTATTGATTTATTATTAAAGAAAATAGCACTACAAGCTTGTAGGTATTCTTGTGACAGAGAATATCGCAGTGGTGACAGAACAGATCCATATTTTAAAAATGAAGAAGAGATTGGCAACACAATGTAAACTTCAGCAAAAGCTGCTTAGCAAGACAGTCTGTCATCTAAAGCAGTGTTTCTCAACCTTTTTACACCAGCAGCCCACCAAAACAGGGACATTTGTTTCTCGGCTCATCTGACATCTGACCAAACACAGAAACAAACAAAAAAATGAAAAATGCAGTTTATTTGTTAAATCCAGTGTCACAAAATTACAAATTTCAAGTAATGTGACATCTGCTGCTTATAGGTTAGACAATCAATGCCGACTACATTATATACATGGGTGGAACATTAATTTTGCTGCAATAACATTCTTTTGATTTATATTTTTTTTTAATTTTAATTTTAATTTTTGTGTTTTTGTTTTGTTTTGTTATTTTCATGGCTGAGAACATCTTTTCACACAAATGGGAAGTTAAAAAAAAAAAAAGAAATCACCAACACTCTGATAGCTCTATAACTCAGACAGAGATATTCTTTTTCAAATGATATCTAAAACTCAGACAGTAATTGCAATTTATGTCTCTACACAAGACTGACATCCGAAGACAGCCCAATCAGCTTTTGTTTTTCAAGATAATCAAATGTACGTAAGTTCATATCTTACAAGAAGGGATTATTAATCAAAAGGTTGCCTTTTATGAGGATACTCATTTTCAGGGAAATAATTATCAGTTTTTTAGCTAGTCTTGAAATTTTGACTAGTTATGTTGAATATCACTTTAATTCCCTTTTTTAAGGTGTTAACTCATTCAGTCCCAATCAACTCACTATGCGCTTATTTACTCCTTATGTGAAATGTCTTTTCTAAAGTATTTACTCCCCAGGTAGCTGTTATAATAACCTATGATAATCTAAATGTTACTTTAACCCTTTTGGTGCCTAACTGTGACTAATTTAACCCCTCTGGATATAAATGACTATTACTGTAATAAATAAATGTAATGAGTACTTAGGAATCAATGAGTTAAGAAATCCCTGACTGGGAGTGAAAGAGCTAATCCTACAGACTGCAAACCTATAAGTGAAAAAAAAAACACATTACCTACCCTACCTGGTTACATAATTAAGTGACTCACCCAGACTTTTCGCGGGCCTACCAGTGGACCGTGGCACATGGGTTGAAGAACACTGTTGAGTGTCATCCAGATCCATTGGCTACTCTTTGCTGCATTATTCTTTCCAGACCATGATGATATGTTTGTGCTTCTGCATTGTTCAGTTGCTCCCAAAGAGTTTTGATCATGTATAGCTTGAGCTGTGATAACATAAGGGAACATTTATTGCTTTTTAAGTTTAACTCCTTGAGAGAGTTTGAGACCATCACCTGGCTGAGACAGAAAGAGTTACAATTTAACATTGTACTAAAATATATTAGTTTTTGTTTCTACTTTGCAACTTTTTTCAAAGAGTTAAAATTTAATATCATACTTCTCTTCTTCTTCTTCTCTTCCACCTTGTACCTCATCGAAGTGTCAGGGGAAAATGTAACGTTCGTTGATGAGCTCTGTCAAAAGCACTATTAAGATTGATGTTCATTTCTGTAAGGCTGTTCTTTATGCCATCACTCCATCTTTTCCGAGGTCTTCCCCTCACTCTATAGCTGCTGTAAAGTTTCAGAGTATCCCACTAGGGTACTAGGTACTAGGGCATTTTTGTTAGATGTCCAAACCACTTCATTTGTTGTTTTTTGATGACCTATAAGACTGGCTTTACTCCCAGCATTCGTCTGATTTCATAATTTCGTATTCTGTCTTTCCTTAAAACTCCTGCTGGTGATGAACTGATGTATGGCAAGCTAGATGTTGTGAGGGCCTTCTGGGAGCGAGTGAACAGTGCGGAAGTGCAAATAGATTATTACGATCTGAGGAGAATGGTGCTGCGGGGAGTTACTAGGGGATCTGGCTGATGCTCAACACTCAGGGAAGGGGCGAGATGAATATACAGTCAGACAGTTACTGGTGTCATCAGAATTAGAACTCTTCGTTTGCTACTGAAGATGGAGACAAAACACTTATGGGGTTGCCCCGAGTGCTATGATGTCATTTCTTTATTTAACATTCACTTTAGCACTCCGGAGTATCTGCTTGTGTGTCAACAGGGGAGATAGTTGCCCCAATACTTGATTAGCTTTAGTACATCTCTGCTGCATCATTCTCTCCAGACCATAATAATCTGTTTGTGTCATACTAGAATCAATACATTTGTATCTCTATTTGGCAGACTTTCTCAGAGAGTTATATTTAATGTTAGACTAGATACATTAATAGAGTTCTCAACTTTACAGACTTCCTTAAAGAGAAACTGGAGACCTACATAGCAGAAACCTGGCCAGATGGCATTGTCAAGCTAGTTCGAACAAAAGTAAGGTCTGGTCTAATCAGAGCCAGGATAGCTGGGGCAAACGCTGCAAGTGGAGATGTTCTCATTTTCTTGGACTCTCATTGTGAAGCCACTACAGGATGGTAAGGAAAGCACGTTATAAAATATAAAAAATATCCTTTTTAACTCTTGAAAGTTTGATGGCCAGTAATTTAAGTTGCTTCCGTGTCTTGATGTTGAGGGTATGAGGAACTGGTATTTCCAGACATATATAATTGAAGCCCATATTTAGATTGAGGATTTCAAGTATTTATGATTGGAGCCGGTATTCAGTGCAGACATTTCTATTGATAGCAGGCTGATATGTGGGGGTTATATGCTCAAGTGTTCATAAATAAAAGCTGGCGTTTAGTATTGGAATTTCTAAGTATTCGTGATTAGGGGCCAGTATGTAGTTTTGACATTTTCAGATTTTTATGTTTGTCCAGTATTTTGTCCTATTTCTAAGTGTTCTTGACTGGAGGCCAGTATTTTAATCAAGTATTTAATATTGAAATTTCTGAGTAATTATGATTGGAAGCCATTATTTAGTATTTATATTGCTAAATTTATGACTGAAGGTCTTTCCAGGCATATACCCCTCCATTATTGTTCTCTCTAAACTTTCTTGAACTTTCAAGTGACCAAAACATTTCAATTGTTTGTATTTTATTGTCTTTAATAGCCAACCTTCTTCACTATTCAGTTCTTGAAGTATGGATGCTTTTTTTCCTTTCTTTACCCATGATATTCTTAGAACCCATCTATAACATTTGTATTCAAATTCATTTCTGCGCTGTTCAGATTGTTTAGTGAGTGTCCAGGTCTCACAGGCATATGTTGCAATGGAAACAATGCATCCTCTTAGAAATCTAATTTTTTTAGTTCTGTCTGTCCCACTCTATAATTTATTCAGTTGTTTTAGTCTTTGAAGAGCAATTGACAGTCGTTGTTTAATTTCTTTCATTATATCACCATATGACCTACAAGTTTTGACAACATTGTAAATCTGTAATGGGCTTGGAATAGTACCTTGATCACAAGGCTGAAGTTTTGATTTAGAATTAACTGGCAGAAACAAAAGTTCTTTTGCTTTTTAAAGTATTAGTTCTTGTGTGGGCTGAACTATTGTCAACAATTAAAAGAACTTTTCTTTGTTTACGCATCACTGAGGAATCAGATTCTTATAGGCGCTCATTGAAAAGTTCAGTTGTCATCAGGCTCTGTAGTTCACACATAACCTTTCAAGCCTTTACAAAATTTTCAGTCATGTAAAAAGGCCATTTTTCATTGCCATCCATATTGCAACACGCAACCACTCTCATTCTTTCTTTTGATTTTTTTCCTACCATGGCACTTTTCATTTTTGCAAGATAATTTTTGACAGAAAATGTTTTTTCAGGTAACGGTCTCCAAATTACGCCAGTCTTATCAGATTTTGACTTAAATGGACTCGACTGAATTGATCAGCACTAATATGAAGAGGTAGAGAGATGAAAGGATATACTAGACAACCTACAAATTGAAGAACTATAGTTACCATGCTGGGAATTGAAACTGTCACCTCCAAATGATGAAAGCGCCTCACTGCAGGAGGAAGTGTACTTCTACACAAGACCAACTTATCAGTCAGCAGGTCCCAAGTTATGCTAACCCGGACAAATTTTTGCAGAAGTCAGATGTTTCAGCCAAAAGGTGCAAATATCACATCTATGTTATGTGAACAGACACAACAAATTTATGCCTTCAGATGGACACAGAAGAAAAAGAATCAACAGGTTCTTTACAGAACATGACAGCACGCCTGAATGTCTTTCTGTCTCTAGACATTTATCCAGCCCTATGTGCTTTCATATCTAGGGCTTCTTCATTGTCTTGTCATGACCAACTGGACATATCTAATGGGTGAATAAAGGGCAGCCTAGTACTATGGAGCACAATGGCTTGAAGATATGGCATCTGTTTCTTTTATCTATTTATTTGTGAGTACAAAAGTAATGTTTGTCGGCTCTGTGGCTAAGTCGATGTGAACGCTTCCTAATGCCTTGATGCCGGGTTCAATCCCAGCTGCGGGCCATGCGCCTTGCGTTGGTTTCGACAGTGGTATCAAGAAAGCCGACCGTCCAGAAAGCAATGGCAAACGACTGGACGTAAATTTGCCTAGAAAAACCACACAACAGCCAGGGATTGTTGAGGTAGGTTCTGCAACGTCCTGTAAAGAATATGCAATTAACCTTTAAAGTAATGTTTATTTTGAAATTTTTTTTAAAAGGATTGAACCATTGCTAAGTCGAATTAATGAAGATCGGCGGGTTGTGGTGTGCCCTAGTATTGATGCCATAGATGCAAAAACATTGGAATATTCAAGCAATGGTGGATATCAAATTGGCGGCTTTTCATGGAGCTTGCATTTTACCTGGCAGGATGGTTCACCCAGACCTCTAGAGAGTTCGAACTACACCAAACCAATATCGTAAGCACTTATTCTATTTGTCTTACATCAAAGTAAATTCTAGTTAAAGTTAAGGTCGAGAGACTCGACTTTATTGAGTTTTATTCCTTATGTCTTAGTCTCTGTGTGTGTGTGGAGAGTGTGGATGTACATGTGTGTGTATGTGTGGGTATGCGTGGGTATGTATGTGTATATATATGATTGTGTGTGTGAGTGTGTCTTTGTCTAAAAATGAGAGTGTGTTAGTTCAAGTTAAAAGTTAAAGTCAAGAAGATCCACTTCACTGCACCGGGTTTTATCCCATATGGCTCAGTCTGTCTCTGCAGAATGGTTAGCTGCCTGCCTCGAGCATCGCACAGAGCACAAACTCCATAGCTCCAGTGATGATTCCCAGGGATCTCTGTAAAAATTGCACTCATGAACTGAATGGTGTCACCGTAAAACGAACCTATGACCTTCAGAGCGTGAGGCAAACGGCTTGACCACTTGTCATGGAGACCACCAATATTTGTATGTATGTACATGTGTACATGTTTAAGTGTGTGCATATAAAAAAAAAAAACCGTTCACATTTTTGGGTAGCATTAAAAGACGTAACTTCAAAATTGTTCAGATCAAATGGGAGGAAAAAGTTGAAGGCAAGAGTGCAATGGATAAATAATAATACAAGTGAGAAAACAACATCAAGAGATGGATGAACAACAATCTGAGAGAGAGAGAGAGAGATAGAGAGAGAGAGAGAGAGAAAGAGAGAGTGAGTACTACTAGGACAAAAGACAGTATGTTGTAGATCCATTGCAGCCAATCTTTATTATGAAGACAGCCTCTGATTGATTGATTGATTAGTTAATAAACTATTTTTAGTTTTCAAAGCATTGTTTATATATACAATGTTTGCCTAACAAATAAGCCTGTATACTTTACAGCTGTTTATTCATGTCACAATAAGCAGCCGCTAAGAATATATGCCTCGCATGGTATTGATTGCTAGCTCTCTTTATGGCTAAGATGTGAGCAGTATCATAGATTGCCTTTCTTTCTCCATTGACAAAGAAATACAGAATTCTATTGTTATCTGAAAGTGATTGCAGAGGTGAAAATCAATAACTGCATTCTCCATTTACTTTTGCCTGAATGGGTATATGGGAAAATTTGTATTTCTTTTTTTGTAGCATTTTGTTTGTTGTTTGTATGTTTTGGAGGTAAAGGGAAGTAGACGGCGTTGAAAAAGCGTTGGGTTTTCAATTGTTACTATTGATTTTATAGTCTTTTGTTAAAATTTGAAGGGAAACAATTTAGAGTGTAGCTTTTATGTAATTACAGGTAATATTGATTCATAATATGATCGATATGTAATGCAGCAGGTTTGCTTAGAGACAAAAACAGCTAGCTGGAATAGCCTGAAACCACTGATCTGTTCTTCTTCTTTTACTGATATTATGTATTTTTGCTTTATGAACATAACATGCTTTATAGATAAAAGTACAGTCAGTGTGTGGGAGTGTTAGGAAAGAGCCGAATGTAAGATGCTCAGTTTCGTGACCCTTTCAAAATAAAGTTTGTTTTGTTTGTTCATTCTTCGACTTAGCCCCTAAAATGGCAGTTTGCACTTGGTAGTTTACAGCAAGGCTGCATTATCTGCGCATTTTGGTCTATCACATCCAGTTTCAATTAAACCTTCTTTTATGACACGCATTGTAAGGGAGCAGTAGGTCTGTTATTTTTCGCACACAATGGTGCCCAGGAACCCACACAATGGTTGCCCAGGAACCACACAATGGTGCCCAGGAACCACACAATGGTGCCCAGGAACCCACACAATGGTGCCCAGGAACCAGACAATGGTGCCCAGGAACCCACACAATGGTGCCCAGGAACCACACAATGGTGCCCAGGAACCACACAATGGTGCCCAGGAACCACACAATGGTGCCCAGGAACCACACAGTGGTGCCCAGGAACCCACACAATGGTGCCCAGGAACCACACAATGGTGCCCAGGAACCACACAATGGTGCCCAGGAACCCACACAATGGTGCCCAGGAACCACACAATGGTGCCCAGGAACCCACACAATGGTGCCCAGGAACCACACAATGGTGCCCAGGAACCACACAATGGTGCCCAGGAACCACACACATGGTGCCCAGGAACCCACACAATGGTGCCCAGGAACCCACACAGGAAAAGACTGCTGCCATTTTACTGCCATTACTGCCCATATTTCTCACTTTTGCTGTGTAGGCAGCGGGGTATTTGAGCCTGAGGATTTACTGCTAGTGCTGCCACCATGGATTGTGCAGGTTAGGATTTGATTTTTGCCCCTCGTCAGAAAAGAATCCACAATGTGAATTAGGATTTGAACCCAGGTCGGCTGCTTGAGAGCCTAGCATTCAGAATGTTTGCCGCCCGCTCCTCATGGGAAAACACTACTCATCTTAAAATCAGAAACAAGAAGTTGTAAACATACACTAAAAATGGTCTCAAAAATTGTTAGGTACTGAAATGGAACCACAAGGCATAGTTGTTAGTGCTTCTGCCTAATGAGGCAGTAGTCTGAGTTCACTATATGAGTTCCAAGGCCCTGCTATGGGAGGAAAAAAAAAGAATAGACCCATTGCCTCCTTAACAAGCATGTCATACAAGGTGACTAATTAGGAAGTTTTCTTTAAAGTTAGAGTGCATCTGCCTGAGAAGTAAGGAACCAACAATCTGCATAGACATAAGCCAGATCAGTAAAACATATAGGCACTCAAAATCATAAACATCAACACCCACACGCTAATACTCCAGGGCATAAAAACTGGCACACTCATACTGGAGGGCATACAAATCCACACACTCATTCTAAAGAAGATAAAAAACACCAAAATACTCATACTGTAGGACATTAACACCCCATACTTGTACTACAGTGCTTAGAAACCCACACACCATATAAAAACCCATATACTCATATTGCAAGACTTACGCATAAGTAGAAAGATTCCAGAGGCACTAGTGGCAGCACTTACATCTAGCGAGTTAGAGTTAGCAATATCAAAGCTGAGAATGGGAAAATCACCTGGAATTGATGGAATCACCAACGAAATGATCAAGAACCTTGAAACAACTGCCAAAATAAAGCTTCTACAGATCTTTAATCATTGTTGGACCAGTGGCAAAGTTCCCCAGATATGGAGAGAAGCAATTACAGTACCTCTACTTAAACCAGGTAAGGACAGTTCCGATGCCTCCAGCTATAGACAGATCAGTCTTACCAGCTGCCTCAGTAAAACAATGGAACGTATTGTCAACCTTAGACTCCATTGGTACTTGGAAAGTTAAAACATTATCATGCCGCATGTGCTACTCCACAGAAGATCAAACAACTTACCTTTCGCAAGAAATTGAGGATGCCTTCAAGGAAAAGAAGCTAGTGCTAATGGCATGGATAGATCTAAAGAAAGCCTTTGACAAGGTCTGGAAAGAAGGTCTACTAAAGAAACTGAGAGACTGCAGGGTGAATGGGAGTATGTACAAATGGGTGAAAGCATACTTGTATAACAGAAGATCTCGAGTACATATAGATGGACTTAAGAGTAAGAAAGTTTTGCTGCGCCATGGCGTCCCACAAGGAGGTGTCCTGTCCCCACACACTCTTTCTAGTCTATATCAATGACCTGCTTTTTGAACTACCCCATGGAATTAAAGCTGCAATGTATGCTGATGACTTGGTACTCTGGTGTACAAATGAACATGCAACAGTGGCCACCAGACTGCTACAAAGAGCTATAGATACAATGGCTGAATGGACCAAAAAATAGTGTGTCAGCATCAACATAGACAAATGCAGCACCACCTTCTTTACCCTCTCCCCAAAACCAAAAGTCAGGCGTCATGCACATAAATGGAGTACCCCTGAGAGAGAGGATAAGGAGCTCACATACCTTGGAGTAACGTTTGATGATAGGTTAACATGGAGAAAACATATAAACAAGGCAACAACGAAAGCCAGAAGGAGGGTAGCCATTCTGAGAAAACTAAGTGGAACCACATGGGGTGCTAGCGGGAAAATACTTAGGAAAGTTTACCAACAAAGTGTTCGACCACATCTTGAATACGGACCAACAGCATGGAGTATGAAATCAACACCTATAGTTGTGATGGAGAAAATGGAGATGACCCAAGCACTGAGTGAACGCAGAGACACCAAGATGCTTTTACAAGCAGAAAAGTTTCTTAGTATGCCCAGTCACCCTATGAATGAAAGATTCAAAAATTTAGCTTTGGGAGGACTAAAGAGAAGTAGTTTTATCCACCAGGCCAAACGGCTCTGCAGACAAACCACTGATTTGCCTGCAACTGATAGATCCTTAAATGCTGTCCCAGAACGGACCCCTGGAGAGAGGAGTATAAGTTTCCAATACACATCAAGACAAAAGTGAAAGGAGTATTTGACAAGGAAGAACAAAACAGTGTGCAGCGCAAAACAACCACCCTCAGTCTACTTGATGATGAATACCCACAGAATCTTTGGGTCCGTGTTTACACAGATGGGTCAGCAGAAAGTGCAGTCAGAAACGGAGGTGCAGGAGTGTACATTGAGTATCCTAATAATACCAGGGATACAGCCAAAATACCAACAGGAAAGCACTGTCACAACTATGATGCATAAGTTCAAGCCATCAAGATAGCGGTAGAGAAACTACTCAATACAGGGTATTTTTCACAACCAGTGGTATTCCTGACAGATGCAAAAACGGTACTTCAGCACTCCAGTCTGGAAAATTATCAAGCATACGGACACTTTTATCTGAACTAGGCAACCGTCATAAATTAGTAATGCAGTGGATACCTTCCCACTGTGGAGTTCCCGGAAACGAAAGAGCTGATAAACTAGCTAAGGAAGGTGCAACTGAAGAATAACCCGACATACCAGTCTCTTATCAACAGAAGAAGAGAATGGTCAAATCAATCAGAATGCCACCGAAACTGGCACAAGACGATTACCATATTATGAACAGACCAGAGCAAGTCATTATCCTTCGCCTTAGAACAGGGCATAATCGACTTCGCTGCCACATGTACAACAAATTTAAGATCGGCCAATCAGCCATGTGTACCTGTGGACTGGCACCTGAGACAACAGATCACATCCTCCAAGACTGTCCCAGATTCAACGCTTCCAGGCAAAACTTCTGGCCAAAAGAGACACTTGTGGAAGTCAAACTTTACGGGCCGCTTAGTGAATTACAAAAGACAGTGAAATTCATACTAGAGACAGCATTGCAGATATAGATAATTTATTTCATGCGAACGAAAGAAGAAGAAGTAGTAAGATGTTTTGTCCCAATTTGATTAGATAGTCTGTTAGCACTGAAGTGTGTGTTTCCTGTTTATTATTTTGATACGATATAATTTATGTATATTTCATTGTTTGTCTTTAAGGTCCCCTACAATGGCTGGAGGATTGTTTGCTGTGGATCGCAAATACTTTTTTGAAGTTGGTGCTTATGATCCTGGCATGGATGTCTGGGGTGGGGAAAACCTTGAGCTTTCATTCAGAGTAAGGTTGTTTGTGAATGATTTGAATGAATGAATGATGCAAGCAGTCAGGCGATTGTCAATGATTTGAATGAATGAATGATGCAAGCAGTCAGTTAGGCGATTGTCAATGATTTGAATAAATGATGCAAGCAGTCAGTTAGGCGATTGTCAATGATTTGAATGAATGATGCAAGCAGTCAGTTAGGCGATTGTCAATGATTTGAATGAATGAATGATGCTAGCAGTCAGTTAGGTAATTGTCAATGATTTGATTGAATGATGCAAGCAGTCAGTCAGATGATTGTCAATGATTTGAATGAATGATGCAAGCAGTCAGTTAGGTGATTGTCAATGATTTGAATGAATGAATGATGCTAGCAGTCAGTTAGGTGATTGTCAATGATTTGAATGAATGATGCAAGCAGTCAGTCAGATGATTGTCAATGATTTGAATGAATGATGCAAGCAGTCAGTCAGATGATTGTCAATGATTTGAATGAATGATGCAAGCAGTCAGTTAGGTGATTGTCAATGATTTGAATGAATGAATGATGCTAGCAGTCAGTTAGGTGATTGTCAATGATTTGAATGAATGATGCAAGCAGTCAGTTAGGCGATTGTCAGTGATTTGAATGAATGAATGATGCAAGCAGTCAGTTAGGTCTTAAATGTTCTCTCCTCAGTAGACAACAGCACAGCATATGTAGCAGAGTGTCCTTTCTGACTGATGCTGTGTCAGTTCTACAAGCAATTGTTAACCCAAAAGACATGCAGTTTGTAGACGTGATGCAACCGCTGGTACAGTTAGGCTCTTCAATAGAAAAATCTATCCTGCAGTGGATACAGGGTCACTGTGTCTTGGAAGGCAATGAAATTGTGGACAGACTCACCAGAAGTGGGGGCGATATGATGCGATTAAGTAGTGACTTAACTCACCAAGAGACTAAGACATTACTACAGTCTAGTATCCAAGAAAGGTTGCTGGATATATCGTTTCATTGCCTCTCTAGAAAGGAACAGTGTGTTATATACAAAAAAATATACAGGCATAACAGACAGTGCCAACATAATTTCAAATTTATCGGTATAGAAAACATGGAGATGTGTCCCTGCAAACTTGACACAATAAAATGCTGAGCATATGCTCAAACACTGTCAACTGTATGCTGCCAACACAGAAGCAATTTGGCTTATTCAGACCTCAAAAAAAGCTGTATGGTACACAATGAGATTTGGAGGGCATGATAGCTTTCATAAAGGCTACCGGCCTCCTAATATAAGTTTTCTGACAGAAAAAGAAGAAGAAAAAATGCAGATTAAAAAATTAAAAAAACCAGCCTTAAATGAGTACCAGGTAATGTCCTGGGAAGTAAAGGTACCATGATGTTGACCACATCACCCACTGCATTCTGATTGTCCTTATATGCCAGATGCGCCACTGACGTAAAAATAGGGCCTTATTTTTTTTGTCAGCTTTACATAACTCTTTCAATCCCAGGAAAGTTCCCATTTAACTCATTATATTGTCAGAAATTGTTGTTTGAATTAATAGATTTTTTGACAAATTATTCTTCTTCTTCACGTTTATCAGCTGTAAATTCCTGTGGAAAGTTCTGATTGTTCGTCCACTTCTGGACTTTAGTCTTGTTAAAGAAATTTTGTTTTACAGATTTGAGATTTGAGTGTGCACATTTGTTTTGAGGTTATGGCTTATTTTTATGCAGATTGTTTTTTCCTTGCACATCAGGCAGATATATTCCTACTTAGAAGGAAACCCCTAATTAGTTGACACTTATGACATGCTTGCTAGGGAGGCAGTGAGTCTGCTCTTGTTTTTTCCCACAGTAGGACCCTGAAACTCACAATTGTGAGGGGGGGGGGGATATTATAGCACATGAGGCGGAAGCAGATAAAGTGATAACTGGGACAGTCTAATACCTAGACAGGGTACAAAGATTTGAGCAAAGTGGATCATGTCAGTAGTGTGGATTCCAGGTTTCCATTTTGGAGAACTAAGAATTGAGCCCTAACAAGAAGGCTACTAATTAAGGGTGTTTCCTCAAAAGTCTGACTGCCTCTGCTGATAGGCAAGGAACCAACAGCCTGCATACAAATAAGTCAGGTCTGTAAAACTATTGTTCATTCAAAACTCAAGTTCTGAATTAAGATCAGAGTCCAGGAGTAGACAAACAACCAGAACTTTCTGTTGGAATTTACAGCCAGTGAATGCTTGAAAAAAGTCTTGTAGTCTTTAGTCAAAGTTCCAACATTGCCCAGACAGGTCACCCCCATTACAGCTCCATTTTGGTGCCAGTAGAAATCACACAAAAATGTACTTCAGTGTACACTTTAAAATCTAATTAAAAATGTGTCAGTCTCCCAGCACAGTCTTGAGCTTGCACAGGCATCCTGTGTCCTGTAGGCAGAAAATAACACACTAATGGCGCGTTTCTCGGTAGTGAAAGAGTAACAATTGTATGCACTATGCCTGAAATATTCTTGAATTAACTTATAAAGTGTATTATGGTTTGTCTTTAGGTGTGGATGTGCGGTGGTAAGCTGGAGTTTGTGCCGTGTTCCCGAGTTGGTCATATTTTTCGAGCGAGTCACCCATACACATTTCCAGGTGAAAAGACTTTATGTATAAGAAAATTTAACTATAGCCTTTAATATTTTTCTCACACTTGTACATTTATTTTCTTTCATTTAAAAATTTTTTTTTTAAAGATATTGATTAATTTGTGATTATTTTTTTTCTAAAAAGACATTCTTACTCACTGCACTTTGTTACACCCTGACATACATACATACATACATAAACATCTTGCCATATATGATATATATATATATATCCTGTATCTTCGTTGTCGGTCGGTATGCCCCTCCTTCCTATATATATCTGCTATATATATATATATATGATAAATATATATATATATATATATATATATATATATATATATATATCTATAAGATATACATAATTCCTATGTATAAATACATATAGGACGTGCACACTCACATGTATACACAGGGACTTTGCTCTCAAAATTCTAATTTTATCTGCAACTCATTGTATGTACATGATTACAAAGACTTTGTGCTATGAAGAGGATCGCTGTGGCTCTTATGCTTGCCTATAGCACAAGGGAACACTGTCATTTGGAAACATTAAAAGGTCCCAAGAACAAAAAATGATATAGCTAAAGTATATTTTGGAAACATTTCTCATTTAAAAAACAATTGTATAGTTACTTATGCTCTGTGTGTATGTGTGTATGTATATATGTATGTGGGTGTGTGAGCTTGCGCACATTGAGTCAAAATAGTAACTACGCACATTGAGTCAAAGTAGTAACTATCCATATTTCACTTCTGTAAACAAGGTAACAAAGACACACATGGGATCAACTCAGTCCGCCTAGCAGAAGTTTGGATGGATGAATATAAAAGACTTTTTTACATGCATCGTAGAGATTTACTGGTAAGTAAAAACATTACAACAATAAACTGTATAAAAACTATTTAGACACCATGTTGTGTGTACAAGCAATTTTGGCTCAGATATTGTTGATGTGGGTAGGTAGGTAGTTGTACCCCACCAGGACATCACACAAGCGATAAACACCCGGTGACACAAAGTGCCACCATGCGGATGAGGATCACCCGTGGAGAGGTCCCAGAAACCTCTTTCAGTCATTAGGCCATATCTATGCCCTGGCTATATTCAGGGCCCCTAGCAGAAGCCAGGGTGGGGCTTCAAATAAAAAAAAAAAATTGCATCCCACAAGGGGACGACTAGTGTTAAATCTTGATGTGAGTTAGTATTCTTCTTCTGCATTCATCAAAAGATGTAATTGCGTTGTGTCCGTTTACAACATGGCTGCGATATTTGCGCCTTTCGGCCGACACATCCGACATTCTGCAGGCATTTTTTAAAACCAGGTTAGCCTTCCTGGTTAGTGTTGTTAGACATTACAATCTTATATTGTGTGGTCGTCTTTGTTTCAAGGTCTCAGGTGGTGCCCCACATTAGGCCGGTCGAGAGAAGCCACATAATGCTGATTACCTCTCAGGAGAAGGCAGAGGCGGAACATGAGCATTCCAAGGAGGCTTCCATAAATGTCAATACATGGTGCTCTGGTACTAGGCTTACCTAAGGAATCGTCACGTTCTGCTCATGTCTGTTTAACCTCACTTCCATATATTGAGCATCTTATTCATCATGGCTATGTCTCTAGCAGCCTGTTGGGATTTCAATTACCTACACAAAATGAGTACTTTGCTTCTTTTGCATGTTAGACTTTTACTGCTGTGGATTTGCTGTGGTTTTATATAACATTTTCCACATGGATGCCTAGAGACATCCAATGTGGCGGTATACAGACAGATGAGTTTGTTTTATTTTCTTCCCATGTCATAGTTTAACAACTCTGCTTTTCTAGGAGCTATCAGCTCCCAAAATCCCTGAGAGTTTTCTTCTTATTTATACCTTCAGACATCAGTGTTAATATCAGTCAGTATTCTAGAATTAATCTTATACATATATGATGGAACTTTCAAAAGGTTTTATAATCATTGCTTTTACATGTAGCATAACACAGTACAGCCACTTGCCATTAAAAATGAAGCGTGGATGCACACTTGTGCACAACCCAGGCTAACAAGACCTTTCTTCATTTTCATTTGGGCCATCCTGGACAGATACTAGAGAGGCTAAGAAACAGGATTTAAGTGTCTTCTTTCCGAGAATCTTCTTCTTCTTCCTGTTCACTGGCTGTACACTCAGGTGGAGCATTTTGGGTATTCATCCACATCTTGACTTTTAGTCTAGTTCCAGAACCTAATTTTGTGTACATCCATTTCACACATCTGGCTCATTTGAAGGACTGAAATAGACAGTGTGGTAGATCTTCAGTTAAATTTAAATGTTTTTAAAAATTTTCTTTAGTAACCAGATTTTTTAAAAGTGCATTTCTTACTTTCTCCTGCCGCATCTGCCTACAAACGGTGGTTAGCACTTTATTTTGTGGTTTACAGCTAGGCTTCATTATCTGCATCTTTGGGTCCAACACATCCAGTTTCATCAGACTGCTAATTAATCACCTTTTATAATATGCTCATTAGAAGGTAGTGGGTGGGAAATACAATAACCAGTGATTTCAGTATCTGACAAATGTTACTTTAATTCATTATAACCTAATCATTTGTTACCTAAAATATATAATGTCTAGGTTTCAACAGGTTCAAATAATAACTTTAAAATACAAAAATCAAAAAGTGGTAAAGCAAAAAAAAAAAAAAAGGACAGAATGAGTTAATATAACAGCTGGTTGAATAACAGAAAGGAAGGAAAAGCATGTAATTACAAGTAACAGGTAAACGCTTTGTGTGTTGCTTGGTGCTGAACGAGTTAATGCATTTTGAAAACATCGTTGTTTCTCCTTCCTGTAAAATTATTTTTGCATCGAAAATTTGCAAAATTATTCTGATCATAGTTGAACTTTTATTGAAGTTTATATGTTAAATAATTGATTAATTTGTTTCCTTGTTAGAACACAGACTTTGGAGACATCACAGAAAGGAAACGATTGAGAGAAAAATTAAAATGCAAAAATTTCAAGTGGTATCTGGACAATGTTTATCCACAAAAGTTTATTATTGATGAGAATGTGAAAGCATGGGGAATGGTAAGTTTTTAACAGTTTTTAGCCATGTTCTTAGTAGTTAACATAGAAGCAGAAGGCATTCTTCTTTTAGGAATTGTGTTAAAAATGTCACTAGTAGAGAAGAAAATAAGCTGCAAGTTTTAAAGCATTACTTCTGAAAGTCATTAGGAAAAGACAAATGAAAAAATGGGGCATGCCAACAGAAAAGTACTGCTCAAACAATCCACCAGTGTATTTCAAACTAATAAGATTGTTCTTAGATGTCCAGGCAAATTTGTGTGTGGGTAAAATGAAAGTTAATTTATGTTATACTCACAAAAACTGCAAAAACAAAAGAGCTGAATTGGAGTATACCACAAGGTAAACCAACAAAATGGTGGAGAGATAATATACAAACATACCTACAAACACTCAGGGTTGCTTACTGGTCTGTCACAGAGTTGAATGGAAGCAGGTGATATCTGCAATAATAAATCTCAGATAGTCTGCAATGCTGCAAATGATGAAAAAGAAGTAAAATACAAAATATAATTTTTTTTTAAAAACCTGGCAGAATACCAACAGTGCATCTACCTAGAAGAGTTATTTATAATTATGATACTTATGAAATATTTGTTGCCTTGTGTGTATTTGTGTGTGTATGTTTGTGTGTGTGTGTGCATTATTTCTTGTTGTAAGTTATTGCTTCATGGGTTTTAGTTCATTTTAATGTCATTTACCTCCCCTCATTTTTGTTTTCTTCCGTCTTTGTTTTGTATTATTGCATTTCGGGGGAAAAGAATAGACCCAATGCCTCCCTTAGAAGCATGACATTAGTGGTGACTACCTATAGGTGTGTTGAAGTTGGATGTGTTGGACAGAAAAGTATGAATATCACAGCTCAGCAGTAAACCACAACACAGCATAACAACCGCCCTTTTAAAGATGAACGCAGAAGAAGAAATTTGATAATTGCTTTTTTCAGTCTGAAAAATGCATGAGATAGTGTGTGAAAGTCAAGAACACTTTTCCATGCCTTCATGCACGTTTGGCATATGATGCTAGACCCATATCTTACAGACCAGTTAGTACTCGGTGGGTGATATGGTCCACTGCACGTCACGCACCTTTACTTCTTAGAACCTTAGCTGGTACAAATTGAAACCTGGATCGGCCTGGGAGCCAAGATCATTTGTTTAAGAAGAAAAAAATCAGCATGACTTATGGTTAAATTAGATTAAAGTGTTGAAGAACTTTCCAGCATTAACCTAATTCAGTTTGACTCTGTAAGAAGGTGTAGAGAGGATTGAACCACAAAGTAAACAGAGTGATTGTAAAGAAAAGCTCTGAAACTTGGTGAAAGGTAAAGGTAGTCCCATAACAGATGATGTGTGGTGTACCAGGCCTAGACACTTTCTAGATTAGTGGTTTTCAAACTTTTTAAGGTCCCCCCCCCTCCTTCCCCTCAATGCCCTTCGAAAATGTGAATATAAAGAGGAGGACAAAAGGGGAAAACTTCCAAACACCGTAAACAAGAACTTGGAGAGAAACATCCACATAACTCACAGTGTCAAATTACACAAAATAAACACTTATCAACAACTGATGTTTTAGTGTCCAAATATGAGTGTGAAGGTTCACACACACACACACACACACACAAAGTCTGCCAGAAAAATCCTTACCCACAAAAGACTCCAGGTTACACCAGGCGTGAATGACCATAATGGAGACCCTATTTATAACAACTTTGGAGGTGGAACAAGGTATATGGGATATGTCCTGTTGGCATGCCATGCAGATTGAGATTTTGTTATCTCACGGTGGTCAGAACATTGTTAACAGCCCAGAAGGGGAAAATAGAAGGAAGGAAGAAATCAGCGACTTTTGAGGATTGAATCCAGACCACTCTCTCAGCAGGCAAACAGACTAACCACTATGCCACCATGGCTCAGCTTGCTATTGCAGTAGTATTAGTGGACATGAAACTATATCTGTACGGCATATTTATTTTCTCAGGTGAGAAATACCAATTCAAGTATGTGCTTAGACACCTTACAGAAGGATGAAAGTACAGTCTTTGAAATGGGATTATTTTCCTGCCAAAATGGAGGCAGTTCAAGTCAGGTAAAATTTCTTTTCACATGAAAGGTTAATTATAATTTTGTTATTCATACATTTTTCATTGTTACTGCTAGAACTAGCTAAACACTATCTGATCCAGCAAGTCTTTAATTGCTGCTGGAACTAGCTAAACACTGTCTGATCCAGCAAGTCTTTCATCATTGCTGCTGGAACTAGCTAAACATTGTCTGATCTAGCAGGTCTTTCATCATTGCTGCTGGAACTAGCTAAACACTGTCTGATCCAGCAAGTCTTTCATCATCACTGCTGGAACTAGCTAAACATTGTCTGATCTAGCAGGTCTTTCATCATTGCTGCTGGAACTAGCTAAACACTGTCTGATATTGCAAGTCTGTCATCATTGCTGCTGGAACTAGCTAAACATTGTCTGTTCTAGCAGGTCTGTCATCATCGCTGCTGGAACTAGCTAAACACTGTCTGATCTAGCAGGTCTTTCATCATCACTGCTGGAACTAGCTAAACACTGTCTGATCCAGCAAGTCTTTCATCATCACTGCTGGAACTAGCTAAACATTGTCTGATCTGGCAAGTCTGTCATCATTGCTGCTGGAACTAGCTAAACATTGTCTGATCTAGCAGGTCTGTTATCATCGCTGCTGGAACTAGCTAAACATTGTCTGATCTAGCAGGTCTGTCATCATCGCTGCTGGAACTAGCTAAACACTGTCCGATCTAGCAGGTCTTTCATCATCACTGCTGGAACTAGCTAAACACTGTCTGATCCAGCAAGTCTTTCATCATCACTGCTGGAACTAGCTAAACATTGTCTGATCTAGCAAGTCTGTCATCATTGCTGCTGGAACTAGCTAAACATTGTCTGATCTAGCAGGTCTGTTATCATCGCTGCTGGAACTAGCTAAACACTGTCTGATCTAGCATGTCTTTCATCATCACTGCTGGAACTAGCTAAACACTGTCTGATCTAGCAGGTCTCTCATCATCGCTGCTGGAACTAGCTAAACATTGTCTGATCCAGCAAGTCTTTCATCATCGCTGCTAGAACTAGCTAAACACTGTCTGATCTAGCAAGTCTGTCATCATTGCTGCTGAAACTAGCTAAACACTGTCTGTTCTAGCAGGTCTTTCATCATCGCTGCTGGAACTAGCTAAACACTGTCTGATCTAGCAGGTCTTTCATCATCGCTGCTGGAACTAGCTAAACATTGTCTGATCTAGCAAGTCTTTCATCATTGCTGCTGGAACTAGCTAAACACTGTCTGATATAGCAAGTCTTTCATCATTGCTGCTGGAACTAGCTAAACATTGTCTGATCTAGCAGGTCTGTCATCATTGCTGCTGGAACTAGCTAAACACTGTCTGATCAGCAAGTCTTTCATCATTGCTGCTGGAACTAGCTTAATCTTGTCTGATCCAGCAGGTCTTTCATCATTGCTGCTGAAACTAGCTAAAAACTGTCTGATCTAGCAAGTCTTTCATCATTGCTGCTGGAACTAGCTTAACATTGTCTGATCCAGCAAGTCTTTCATCATTGCTGCTGGAACTAGCTAAACATTGTCTGATCTAGCAAGTCTTTCATCATTGCTGCTGGAACTAGCTAAACACTGTCTGATCCAGCAAGTCTGTCATTATTGCTGCTGGAACTAGCTAAACATTGTCTGATCTAGCAGGTCTGTTACCATCACTGCTGGAACTAGCTAAACACTGTCTGATCCAGCAGTTCTTTCATCATTGCTGCTGGAACTAGCTAAACACTGTCTGATCTAGCAAGTCTTTCATCATTGCTGCTGGAACTAGCTATACATTGTCTGATCTAGCAAGTCTTTCATCATCACTGCTGGATCTAGCTTAACATTGTCTGATCCAGCAAGTCTTTCATCATTGCCCCTAGAACTAGCTAAACACTGACTGATCCAGCAAGTCTGTCATAATCGCTGCTGGAACTAGCTAAACACTGTCTGATCTAGCAGGTCTTTCATCATCACTGCTGGAACTAGCTAAACACTGTCTGATCCAGCAAGTCTTTCATCATCACTGCTGGAACTAGCTAAACATTGTCTGATCTGGCAAGTCTGTCATCATTGCTGCTGGAACTGCTATAGCTAGGTAAATCAGCAGGTCTGTTATCATCTGCTGGAACTAGCTAAACATTGTCTGATCTAGCAGGTCTGTCATCATCGCTGCTGGAACTAGCTAAACACTGTCTGATCTAGCAGGTCTTTCATCATCACTGCTGCTAGCTAAAAACACTGTCTGATCCAGCAAGTCTTTCATCATCACTGCTGGAACTAGCTAAACATTGTCTGATCTAGCAAGTCTGTACATCATTGCTGCTGGAACTAGCTAAACATTGTCTGATCTAGCAGGTCTGTTATCATCGCTGCTGGAACTAGCTAAACACTGTCTGATCTAGCATGTCTTTCATCATCACTGCTGGAACTAGCTAAACACTGTCTGATCTAGCAGGTCTTCATCATCGCTGCTGGAACTAGCTAAACATTGTCTGATCCAGCAAGTCTCTTTCATCATCGCTGCTGGAACTAGCTAAACACATCTAGCAAGTCTGTCTGGAACTAGCTAAACACTGTCTGTTCAGCAGGTCTTTCATCATCGCTGCTGGAACTAGCTAAACACTGTCTAGCAGGTCTTTCATCTAGCAAACATTGTCTTTCATCATCGCTGCTGGAACTAGCTAAACACTGTCTGATCTAGCAAGTCTTTCATCATTGCTGCTGGAACTAGCTAAACACTGTCTGATCTAGCAAGTCTTTCATCATTGCTGCTGGAACTAGCTAAACACTGTCTGATCTGCAGGTCTGTCATCATTGCTGCTGGAACTAGCTAAACACTGTCTGATCTAGCAGGTCTGTCATAATCACTGCTGAAACTAGCTAAAACACTGTCTGATTAGCAAGTCTTTCATCATCGCTGCTGGAACTAGCTAAACACTGTCTGATCCAGCAAGTCTTTCATCATTGCTGCTGGAACTAGCTAAACACTGTCTCCAGCAAGATCTAAACAGTCTGATCTTTCATCATTGCTGCTGGAACTAGCTTAACATTGTCTGATCCAGCAAGTCTTTCATCATTGCTGCTGGAACTAGCTTAACATTGTCTGATCCAGCAAGTCTTTCATCATTGCTGCTGGAACTAGCTAAACACTGCTGAAGCAAGTCTGTCATAATCGCTGCTGGAACTAGCTAAACACTGTCTGATCTAGCAGGTCTTTCATCATCACTGCTGAAACTATCTAAACACTGTCTGATCTAGCAAGTCTTTCATCATCGCTGCTGGAACTAGCTTAACATTGTCTGATCCAGCAAGTCTTTCATCATTGCTGCTGGAACTAGCTTAACATTGTCTGATCCAGCAAGTCTTTCATCATTGCTGCTGGAACTAGCTAAACACTGTCTGATCTAGCAGGTCTTTCATCATCGCTGCTGGAACTAGCTAAACACTGTCTGATCTAGCAGGTCTGTCATCATCGCTGCTGGAACTAGCTAAACACTGTCTGATCTAGCAGGTCTTTCATCATCACTGCTGGAACTATCTAAACACTGTCTGATCTAGCAGGTCTGTCATCATCACTGCTGGAACTAGCTAAACATTGTCTGATCCAGCAAGTCTTTCATCATCGCTGCTAGAACTAGCTAAACACTGTCTTATCTAGCAAGTCTTTCATCATTGCTGCTGGAACTAGCTAACACTGTCTGATCTAGCAAGTCTTTCATCATTGCTGCTGGAACTAGCTTAACATTGTCTGATCCAGCAAGTCTTTCATCATTGCTGCTGGAACTAGCTAAACACTGTCTGATCAGCAAGTCTTTCATCATTGCTGCTGGAACTGGCTTAACATTGTCTGATCTGCAAGTCTTTCATCATTGCTGCTGGAACTAGCTTAACATTGTCTGATCCAGCAAGTCTTTCATCATTGCTGCTGGAACTAGCTAAACACTGTCTGATCTAGCAAGTCTTTCATCATTGCTGCTGGAACTAGCTAAACATTGTCTGATCTAGCAAGTCTTTCATCATTGCTGCTGGAACTAGCTAAACACTGTCTGATCTAGCAAGCCTTTTATCATTGCTGCTGGAACTAGCTAAACACTGTCTGATCTAGCAAGCCTTTTATCATTGCTGCTGGAACTAGCTAAACACTGTCTGATCTAGCAAGTCTTTCATCATTGCTGCTGGAACTAGCTAAACACTGTCTGATCAAGCAAGTCTGTCATCATTGCTGCTGGAACTAGCTAAACATTGTCTGATCTAGCAGGTCTGTCACCATCACTGCTGGAACTAGCTAAACACTGTCTGATCCAGCAGGTCTTTCATCATTGCTGCTGGAACTAGCTAAACACTGTCTGATCTAGCAAGTCTTTTATCATTGCTGCTGGAACTAGCTAAACATTGTCTGATCTAGCAAGTCTTTCATCATCACTGCTGGAACTAGCTAAACATTGTCTGATCTAGCAAGTCTTTCATCATTGCTGCTGGAACTAGCTAAACACTGTGTGATCTAGCAAGTCTGTCATCATTGCTGCTGGAACTAGCTAAACATTGTCTGATCTAGCAAGCCTGTCATCATTGCTGCTGGAACTAGCTAAACATTGTCTGATCCAGCAAGTCTTTCATCATTGCTGCTGGAACTAGCTTAACACTTAGAAAGACCTATACTTGTGCTTTATAGATGGCACAAAGCATTGGTCAAGGTGAAACATGATGAACTGATTAGAATATTAAAGGAAAATAACATTAATGGGAAAGATTTCAGAATTATTAAAAATATCTATTTTAAATAAAAGTCAATAAACTTAAATATCTGGGAACAATCATATCATCATATGGAAAATGTGTGACAGAGATTAAAATCTGAATAGGTCAAGCGAAAGCTGCATTTCAGAAAATGAAAAATAGTTATGCAATAAATTGCCCTCATTTAATGTCCAAAAGAGAGTGCTAAAATGTTACATAAAACCTGTTCTGCTGTATGGCAGCGAATCTTGTAATGTCACTGAACAAATTAGGAAGAATTTGGAAGCAACAGAAATGTGGTTTCTGAGATGAATGTTACGAATACCTTGGACGGCCAGAGCAACTAACAACGATTGCTTGAAAGAGGCTAATGAAGGTAGATCTCCATATACAACTATAATAAAGAGACAAACACTATTCTTTGGCCACATAATCAGAAGAGGGACATTGGAGAACATCATGACAACTGGAAAGATCAGTGGAAAAGGGGGTAGAGGCAGACCAAGAGAGATGATGCTGGATGGGCTGAAATGATGGCATGGAGGAAGATCATCAAGAGAGCTCTTCCAGGCAACCAGGGATCGTGATCTATTGAAATGAATGAGCGCCTACACCAGTTTGCAGGGCACATGATGATGATGATGATTTGACATAAGTAGTGGCAAATAAAATAGTAAATAAAGTGTTAAGTAATGAACAAATACAGCAAGGAATTAGAGAAGGATATGTTTTTTGACCATAATAATGAGAGAGATCAATGAAATACCAGAAATACACATTGGCAGTTAGGAACAACCTACATTATGTGGACAATACAGTATTGATAACTGAAAACACACATGATTTACAGCTTTTGGATACTGTAATAATAAAGAGTGCAAGAAAATGATTCTCTTTAAACATCAAAATGGCAGAAACAATGGTTATAACAAAGAAGAAAGAAACAACAAAATGTGAAATTACAACAGAAGATAAAATGCTTAAGCAGGTCAACAAGTTAAAATATTTGAGAATAATTAAAACATCTGATTCAAGACGAATAACTAAGACTAAGAGAGAATATGCCAGGCAAAGGTTGCATTTCAAAAAGATAAAAAATATTTTATGTAACAAGTCTCATTAAACATAAAAAAGTAGATAAATATTATGTTGAACCAATGCTTATAAACCTACTTGGCATGGAAATAAATCCGGTTAAGACTAAAGTTATGACTAAAAATCCAGCTGGCTTAACTACACCAGTGTACATCAAAGGTAATAAATTAGAACAAGTCAATAATTTCAAATATTTAGGATCCAGTTTTAGTGACCTAGGACCCAGATAGGAAATTATGTCTAGGACGACATCAGTCCTTGCCAAACAGCCAATGTTATGAAGACACCCCCCCCCCCCAAAACCCAAATGTTATGTAAAATTATGCTAAGACTGCTCAGAGCACTAGCTATTAGTATATTTCCATATGGCTGTGAAACATGGAGCTTAACAGCTGAGCTTCAAAAAAAAAAGAAAATACAAGCATTGGAAATGCAATGTTTCAGAAAAATTCTTGGCATGTCATAGAGAGATTACTTCATTAATGACAAGATTCAGTATGAACCTCTTTTCACTACAGTGAAAAGATGGAAAATGTGATGGTACAAAAGTGTAATAAGATCTAGTGGCCTCTCAAAAATAATGCTGCACGGCTCAATAGAGGGAAAGAGGAAAAGAGGCAGAACAAGAAAGACCTGGATGCAGAACTTGACCGACTGGACAGGCTTTAGGCATGCAGCGATGAAGTCCATCACATCTGAGCAACAAAGCTGAAGGGAGATGATCAGATGGTCTACAGCAGCTGATGACCCAATGACATGCAGTGTTACGGTTGATGATGTTGACATACATAAAGGTCCCTCACTTTGCTTTTCTTTATTCCAGGTGATGTCATTGTCTAAAAATGACCAACTGAGAAGAGAAACAGGATGCCTAGAAGAATCTAGTGATGGCGGAAGTAAAGTGTCACTGCGACCTTGTTCTGATAGATCTAGCATGAAATGGGTTCATGACAAGGTGACTATTCATAAATATTTGTATTCCTTGCTGCAGGATCAGCTCCTGAAAAGAAAAGAAAAACATTAGGAGTTATGTAACCTGAAAAAAAAAAAATTGCTGCTGTGACTAAATAGTAGCCAGTGCTTTTACTAATGAACACATTGATAAACAGAGCTTTTATCCCATGTAATGTAGAATTCTTTTTTTTTTAAAAACCTGCCATTACTGGCTGTATTTGCAATTTTGTGGTGTAATTTGGGGAGGGTCTTTGAGCCTAGAAATGTAGGGCTAGTGCTGTTGCTCTAGATTTTGCAGGTTAGGATTTTTTTTCTTAAAATTTTTTCTGGCAGAAAAATCCTTGACGTTAGGATTCAAACCCATGTCTCCAGCACCTCATTTTAACTTCGGCCAACCACTCTTTCAGTGTGGAATTCTTAAGGAAATTAAATTTTAGTAATCAACCCTACCTTCTGAAGTGGATAGTGGGATTTGCTAGGAACACGACATCTAGAAACAGCAGCTGGTATTATGATGTGACCTAGTATATAAGGGGGAAAACTCTTCACACCTAGTAAGGAAATGACAGCGAGTAAAGGACAATAAGTAAAGGAAAGTAAGTAAAGGAAAGTAAGTAAAGGAAAGAATAGTAAATGAAGAATAGCAAGTAAAGGACAGTGTCATGAGTCAACTTTACCACACATTGTGAGAGAAAGACAAACAACAACTAGACTCTGACTCATAACAGCAAACAACAGGTCAATTACTGGTCAGACGGGTTGTATGTAGACAAGACCGGCAGGGCTATGAGGGTAACTAAGTGTTACGAGTGAGGAGGAGGTTACAAGGGGACTTGACAAACGGGTAGACTATGAAATAACCTGGTACCCATTTTAAACCTGGTCAACCCATGATCCAAGGGAAATTTTGAAAAACATCTGCATCTATGCAGATTCAAACATATATTAGTACTGACACTTGTAATATGAATCCACCTATCATTTATTATTTACTTGTCTTTGTTGTATTACTACTCATATCCAAATTTATGTCAGCATTATATAACAATGATTTACCAGAGTAAACCATAGAGAAGGCAAGGATGCTGAAGAATTACATTACAGTAAAATAAAAAGTCCTTTTTTCTCACCAGTAATTTATCATATGATACTAGCTTACATTTGAATAAACCAATCAGCACTCAATGAGGGATGTTGTTCAACATAACGCTAGCCACCATTACTTTCCCGGATATTTCCTAGTACTCATAATAAGCTGGATTGACCTGGAATCCAAGGTCATTTTTCTCCAAATCCACCCGGTGTGGATTCCAACTCAAGGCTGGCTGCCAGGTGATAATCTAGCGGCTGCGCTAGCATGACTGACTACCTTACAACATTAAGAAACATGAAACAAAGATAAGCAAGTAGAAAAAAGTAAAATAATAGTACCTAATAAGGTGGATACATGACATTGAAGATGACAAATTAAACTAAATTGGCAAAATTAGAGATCCTGACCTGTACAGTCTGTGGCAACAGCACAAGCCATATATCCCTAAATCCCCAGACTCACGACCCCCTTGTCTAAACCGCCCTGAAAATTTGTACCCACAGAGAGTAATGATAGTTTTGGACAAAAGATGCATTGACTATGAAAGCACACAGGGCTGGAGAATTGGCAAGAGAAAGAGAGACTTTCAGGCTTGCCGTGAAGAGAGTGACATTCTGTAACAGACATGCTGACTGGTGGAGTACTTAATAACTCTGAGTCTTGAAAGATTCTTCGGTACTCCTGTCAAATCCGGACGAAGAATAAAAAGCCTTGGACGACTTAGTCAGAGTTCTCTCCCTTGGGCGCACTGCGAACAGTGATCGGAAAAGCCACAACGAAACAAACGACACAAGCAACATGGCAGTTAGACGCACTCACATAACTAACATCGTTATTCCGACGCAATTATTTCCGGCAAGAATGCTATAATTGGCTGTTGAGACATACCGGGAGCTGGGGAGGACTCGATGAGGCGGCAGATCTATCGTAGTTGAAGTAGACGAGAGCTACTTTTCTTCCGACGAAAGTATCAGCGTGGTCGCACCACTCACGGTCGTTGGGTCGTAGGGGAAGGTTTTTAGAGCGTCAGACTGGCCGTTGTTACCTGGAGCTTGTGCGAAAACGAGATGCGGCGACATTGGAGAGGATCATAACAGATCACGTCCTGCCGGGGAACGACTATCGTGACTGACGCTTGGCGAGGCTACAGCAACGTGGCAAACTTACGGCCATGGCATCTATCTGCACGAGGTAGTAGTCCACCACCAGACAACTCTTCGACGCCGTACACAGTCACATACACACACAAACAATTGAGGGCCTCTGGATGCTGGTTGAAAACGCACCATTCGCCAACGATTGGGCACCAGCCGCACACTATTGGGCGTCATATTTAGCAGAATTCCAGTGGCGCCACGCCCACAAACATCAGATTGTCGGCCACTATTTCCAAACCCTACGTCAAAATTTTAACATCTAACCCTAACCCTAACCCTACCCCTAACCCTAACCCGACCCCTAACCCTAACCCTACCCCTAACCCTACCCCTAACCCTAACCCTACCCCTAACCCTAACCCGACCCCTAACCCTACCCCTAACCCTAACCCTACCCCTAACCCTACCCCCTAACCCTAACCCTACCCCTAACCCTAACCCTACCCCTAACGCTAACCCAACAACCGCATGATGATGACTACACAACCATTCACAATGCCTCACGAAACCGTACGCAGCCCTACCCCTAACCCTAACCCTACCCCTAACGCTAACCCAACAACCGCATGATGATGACTACACAACCATTCACAATGCCTCACGAAACCGTACGCAGCCCTACACGCAACCGCAGGATGATAGGTAAGTGTGTCGTTTATTTCGTTTGTTTTCCGATTACTGTTCAGAGTGCGGCCAAGGGAGAGAACTCTGACTAACTCGTCCACGGCTGTTTATTCTTCGTCCGGATTTGACAGGAGAGCCGATTCTTCTTAACAAGAGCTGCAGCTTATAACCAATATTTTATATATTTTCCAAATTTTTTTTCTTTAAAACTCATATTGTTCTGTTTCTTTTCTGGCTTTGATTTTTTAGAAAACAGGCACCATAATTAACCAAGCATCAGGTAAGTGTTTGGACATGGGAAGAGGCAAGAATGGAGACTTTGTGAGCACAAGTATTTGTAACGGCAGTGAAACTCAGAAGTGGGCCATGCAACACTACTTGGACATGTGACCATGACACAATCAGAAGTAACCTTGACGGGGAACAGCTGTATGAAAATCTTCTGTTGAAATCTTCTTTTGAATGTATCACTTGACATTCATACCTAATTTTAACTACAAATAATGATAAATTTGACTGTTTGATTGACATTTCGTCATTTCAGCGTCTTCCACTTTTATTTATAAGTATTCATAATGTGAGTAATGTGGATACAAAACAATATATTGCACAATTTATTTAACATATAATGAAGTACAACAATGAATCCTTTTAACTGCATAGAATACTTCATTCTTGTGCTTCATTATATATTGATGTAATTTGTGTAGAATATGTCTGAGTGAAACATTTGGCTGGGCTAACTAGAGGGATGTGCTGAGATGGTTACAATACATTTTGAGGATAGAGTATGGTAGTCCCTACAGACATCCTCTATGATGTATTACTACACTTGGGTAGAAGATATCCATGTGCAGCCTCTGCTGCATCATAAAAACATTGGCAAGTGGGACATGAATGGTACAGATTTTGAGAGGATTTCTTGGAGACAGGATGCCAGGAACTGTGTTGCACAGAGGAACACAATCAGGGAGATAATAAAAAAAAAGGAGGAAATAATTGCAGATAGCTTAACTCTTTTTGTCTCTAATTATGGAAGATTTGTCTTGATTCAAGTGGGTCTTGCTAGTCTTGCCATCACCATGGATTCTGATTTCTAGTCTTCTTATTGGACTATATTATACTGTTATCTTTTTCTCCTATGATCAGGAATGAGATCAAAAGAGAAAAAGTCGGCACAGAACCAATTCTAAATTACAAACAAAGACAGCAGGTGAAATGGTTTGCCCACTTAGAGAGAATGCCCTGTGACACAATACCATACAAAGCATACATGGAAAGAGAAGAAGGATGTAGAGCACGAGGTAGACCAAGAACAATATGGAAAGATAACATCAGAGAAACTCTACAACAGCACGATGTACCTATGGTCGAGGCGGCCAGAAGAGCTAGAGACAGAACCTTATATCTCCCTCGACACCCACAGCGGTAGAAGAGGAAGTGAAGAAAAAGAAGATCTGGAAAGGCCGAAGGTGCTAATTCATATTGTTTGTGTCCTCTTTTTTTTTTTTTTTAAATCCACAAAGGGATATATTGTTCTGAAGGAATACAAGATATCCACAAAATTTATTGTAAAAATAAAATAAAAAATGGCCACCTCCACTTCATCAACATGGTGGTGAGATGATCAAATGACAACTACTACCACCACAGTGTAAAAGTATCATTAGTACACAGACTAGGTTAGTGATGTATAGTGATGGCGTGACCAGATAGCATCATGTACCCCATTATCCTTGTAGGGTTAAGAATTTTTTTATACATCTGAATCCATCAGAGCAAATTACAGGTTTTAAAAAAAATGTGTTCCTAGCTGGAAAAACAAAACACAACAATACTGCTGAACTAAAATTCTGTATTAAATGTTATTTTAGTTGTGTGAATCAGCAGTCAACTGCTGCTTGCGTATTTATGTATTATTTTTCACATATAAGTGCTTATGTTCTCCAAGAAAATTTATAAATATTTCAGCAAATTATCTTTGCTTACATATGACCAAACTGTGTGTTGCTGGCTGACACTGTTTACATAAATTATACATGTTAGGCGATCACAATAGTGTTATTTTAATGTTTTCAGAATGATTTCAGAAGCCATTGTATTCCGCTCCCTTTCTTCATTACAATGTTTTGGTTTTGTAGAAGGATTTTTATTACATTGCACAACTATTGTTGTATATCTTCAGTGCCTTTGGTTCTTTTCTGTATTTTGTTCTGTTTATTTCATTTAGGAGGTATTAATATAAAGGGTTTTTACATGTTTCTTTATAGTTCATAATTTTATATTTATGGCCAGTTAGTGATGGATTTTTTCTTTCGGGGAAAATATTAAAAACATCGTAGCCTCCACAGTCCATGGCGACAGCACTAGCCTCAGGCTCAAGACCCCCTGTCTACACCGCCATAAAAAGGTGGTAAAACTGACAGTAGTGACAGTTTATCATTAGATAAGTTTTCGGGGATCCTCCATGTTCTCCTGCATTTGAGTTTAAAAATGATTTTTTTATGATAATCAAAATATAATTACTCTTTGATGTAAGTTTTCGGGGATCCTCCATGTTCTCCTGCATTTGAGTTTAAAAATGATTTTTTGATGATAATCAAAATATAATTACTCTTTGATGTTTTTAATTCTCAGCTCTTTCTGTTCATATCAGTTTTATGATAAAGTAGTGGCAAATGGCTTAGTAAGTTCATTAGTTGTGTGACTGCTCCATTGGTGGAGAACATCATCAAATAAATGAAAAGAAAGATGGCAAGTCTTCAGGTGATTCATTGCAAAGGAAAAAATGATGTTGATTATCAGTTTATATGAAAACAGCTAGTTTACACAGGTCACTGCCTATGTGGCAAACAGTATGACACTACAGTCTGGAAACGTGCCAAAATATATTTAATGGGGACTGAAAGTTTTTGCTCCTTTTTCCTGAAGAACTTGTTCTGAGAGTGGTGCAAATGATGATAAGGTCATACTGTGTATTATGTGAAATTGAGGTTAACCAGCAAAAGAGTGAACGTCAGTCTTATGCAGATTCTCTTTTAGCAGCACAAAATGTCTAGGAATTCTTTTATCTTATGCCAGGAGCCTTTGAGATGACGTTACAAACTCCTTTCATTGGAACCATTTTCTGTCTACAACTTGAAGGTCAGTCTAAAAACTATTTCACAAGTCAAGCAGGTCCAATCCAAAATACTTTAAAACTTTCATAAAGTTAGTGATCAAGTGTAAGCAGAGCATGAAAGTATAAAAATTGGAATACAAGATAGTTTTGACACATTTTTCACTAGTGTGCTTCTGTCCATGATATTAAATACATTTTAGCAATTTTCCATCATCTTGTTGCTTCATTACCTGTAAAACTTCAGATACATTGTGAATGATTTCTTTACCTGTGACCAAGAATTCAGCCATAGCTCATTACTTATATGTACAGCATTCTCAGTCTAGTTAAAGAAAATACTGGGAATGTTTTCTTATTGATCTAGGTGGTGATCATTGTTCCCCTACACAGTTGCTGTCCACAGGATTAACACCCTAAGGATGAGAATCAGACAGGAGCAAATCCAGAAATCTCATTCAGCTGTATAAACATAGATATATGTGTTAGGGCACCCCCATGCTTACAAAGTAACATAACATGCAGTCCAAAATGGGGATGGGAGATTACACTGATTGGGGCTGCAAGATAATCCCAGCCTAAAATAAGTAAATTTTCTGATACAGAAAGGAAGCCAACATGGTACTGACCATACCACCCGTCACATGACCAGTTCATCTATAAAACTAAAGATATCAAACAAGATGAAAAATAGAAGCAGTAAGCTTCACAACGTCACAAACACAAACGCCGAGTGAACGTTGTGGCCTAAAAAACTTAAGCAGCACATTACAGAAATCTACAGTAGCACAAACACGAACAAGAATACACTTTAAAGATAAGTGAAATTATTAGAACGGTCATACAAAAAAATACAGAGCAGACAAGTTAGATGAGCATATCAGATAGTAGCAGTTCTGGGAGTGTTGGACACATGAGTGAGGTAAAATTAGTGAACTGCAGTGAAATTATAAAAATATCAAGAAAAGATATCAAACGAAATAAAAAGTAGAACTGCCATCTGTACTATAAATCAATAAGACTAATTATTCATTGCACGCTTTATGGTACGTATATGGGTCCTTTGTTCGTGTCTGCGGCTTACGCATTGCAACGCGCTTTGTAATGCCAGGGTGCTGAGTTTGATCCCAGCTGCAGAGGGTTTGTCTTGCATTGATTTCGACAGTGGTACCAAAAGCTGACCGTACAGAAAGCAGTGGCAAACTACTGAATGTAAAGTTTGCCTAGACAAACCATAACAGCCAAAAAATGCTGGGCATTCCACATATTCTTTATTATTATTACTATTTTGTGTGTGCCTTGCTGTAGTGGCACAAGTAAACTGCATTAGCACAGTTACTAGCACACCTGTCCATCAACTATAAAGTCATGTGTTTGAATCCCAATCAGAATTCTTTAAAAAAATTCGCTTTGGTTCCAAGATGGAGCAAAACCATCATATTTCATGTACAAGGAAATATTCTTGTAAGCAAAGGCAGCCAACATGATATTTAAATAGGCACAGATTTGTCCACAAAGTTTGGAGCGAGCACCGATTATTCAATGTGTTGTAGAGTGTGAAGTAGGGGCTGGTAATAGTTTAATGTGAATGTAGATTTTCCCTGGCGATTGTTGAATGTCAATATTGTAGGTTTCTTCTGGTGATTGTTGGATGTGAAAATTGTAGTTTTCCTCTGCTGATTGTTGAATGTGAATATTGTAGGTTTCCTCTGCTGATTGTTGAATGTGAATGTTGTTGGTTTTCTCTAGTGACTATTGGGTGTGAATATTGATGGTTTTGCTTTGGTGATTCATGGAGGATTTCTCTGGTAATACCGCGGTCCAACAATTAGGTAATGAGACTGAAAAGTGCCATCTATGTAGCCAAGCATGGAATCTAAAGAGATAACCTTCATCTATGATCTGGCAACTTTGCATCACTGCCTGATAAGCAGACGACAAACAACCTGCTATATTATTGACCTAGTTAGATGTGCATTGTTACGAAATCAGCATGGAGCTAAAAGCTAACATTAAATTCTGTTTAACACTCAGAAAAAGGGCCATTAAGACAGTTGAATTGATGCGACAAATTTATGGGGATAATTGTTTATCTGGTGCACAAATTATCAGGTGGTATTAACGATTCAAATGTGGTGTGTATATATATATATATATATATATATATATATATATATATATATATATATATATATATATATATATATATATATATATATATATTATTAGGGCTGTACCGAATATTCGCTTCGGGGCCGAATAGTGGACATAATAACTATTCGGGATTCGGCCAAATACTTGCAGTCTGGCCGAATACAAATAGTGGTTGCCTTACTCCTGTTTCTGCATACACTGTGATGGACTAAAATAACTCTCTCATTAACACAATAGTTTCTGTTGCCTTAGTCTGTCGTAGCGGGAGAAACTACGACCCTGTTGCGTGGTACAAACTGCATAAAATTCCAACCGCAGTGTGTGTG
>CAJHNH020000827.1:0-25000 GCA_905116865.2 Candidula unifasciata | reverse complement strand
TATCGTTTAATCAGTGTTGATATGAGAAATGAATCATGAGTGTAGCTGTTATTTAATCAGTGATATGAAATGAATCATGAGTGTAGCTGTGTTATCGTTCAATCAGTGTTGATATGAGAAATGAATCATGAGTGTAGCTGTGTTATCGTTCAATCAGTGTTGATATGAGAAATGAATCATGAGTGTAGCTGTGTTATCGTTTAATCAGTGTTGATATGAGAAATGAATCATGAGTGTAGCTGTGTTATCGTTTAATCAGTGTTGATATGAGAAATGAATCATGAGTGTAGCTGTGTTATCGTTTAATCAGTGTTGATATGAGAAATGAATCATGAGTGTAGCTGTGTTATCGTTTAATCAGTGTTTAAATCAGAGTGTTGATATGAGAGAAATGAATCATGAGTGTAGCTGTGTTATCGTTTAATCAGTGTTGATATGAGAAATGAATCATGAGTGTCGCTGTGTTATCGTTTAATCAGCTGTGTTATCGTTTAATCAGTGTTGATATGAGAAATGAATCATATGTTTAATCAGTGTTGATATGAGAAATGAATCATGAGTGTAGCTGTGTTATTGTTTAATCAGTGTTGATATGAGAAATGAATCATGAGTGTAGCTGTGTTATCGTTTAATCAGTGTTGATATGAGAAATGAATCATGAGTGTAGCTGTGTTATTGTTTAATCAGTGTTGATATGAGAAATGAATCATGAGTGTAGCTGTGTTATCGTTTAATCAGTGTTGATATGAGAAAATGAATCATGAGTGTAGCTGTGTTATCAGTTTGATATGAGAAATGAATCATGAGTTGTTCAATCATGTTGATATGAAATGAATCATGAGTGTAGCTGTGTTATCGTTTAATCAGTGTTGATATGAATGAATCATGAGTGTAGCTGTGTTATCGTTCAATCAGTGTTGATATGAGAAATGAATCATGAGTGTAGCTGTGTTATCGCTCAGTGTTGATATGAGAAATGAATCATGAGTTAGCTGTGTTATCGTTCAATCAGTGTTGATATGAGAAATGAATCATGAGTGTAGCTGTGTTATCGTTTAATCAGTGTTGATATGAGAAATGAATCATGAGTGTAGCTGTGTTATATCGTTTATGAATCAGTGTTGATATGAGAAATGAATCATGAGTGTAGAATCATGAGTGTAGCTGTGTTTATCGTTTAATCAGTGTTGATATGAGAAATGAATCATGAGTGTAGCTGTGTTATCGTTCATCAGTGTTGATATGAAATGAATCAAGTGAATCATGAGTGTAGCTGTGTTTCATCAGTTTAATCAGTGTTGTTTATATGAGAAATGAATCATGAGTGTAGCTGTGTTATCGTTTAATCAGTGTTGATATGAGAAATGAATCATGAGTGTAGCTGTGTTATCGTTTAATCAGTGTTGATATGAGAAATGAATCATGAGTGTAGCTGTGTTATCGTTTAATCAGTGTTGATATGAGAAATGAATCATGAGTGTAGCTGTGTTATCGTTTAATCAGTGTTGATATGAGAAATGAATCATGAGTGTAGCTGTGTTATCGTTTAATCAGTGTTGATATGAGAAATGAATCATGAGTGTAGCTGTGTTATCGTTTAATCAGTGTTGATATGAGAAATGAATCATGAGTGTAGCTGTGTTATCGTTTTTAACAGTGTTGATATGAGAAATGAATCATGAGTGTAGCTGTGTTATCGTTTAATCATCGTGTTGATATGAGAAATGAATCATGAGCTGTGTAGCTGTGTAATATGTTCAATCAGTGTTGATATGTTGATATGAGAAATGAATCATGAGTGTAGCTGTGTTATCGTTTAATCAGTGTTGATATGAGAAATGAAGCTGTGTTATGAGTGTAGCATGTGTTATAGCGTTTATCGTTCAATCAGTGTTGATATGAGAAATGAATCATGAGTGTAGCTGTGTTATCGTTTAATCAGTGTTGATATGAGAAATGAATCATGAGTGTAGCTGTGTTATCGTTCAATCAGTGTTGATATGAGAAATGAATCATGAGTGTAGCTGTGTTATCGTTCAATCAGTGTTGATATGAGAAATGAATCATGAGTGTAGCTGTGTTATCGTTCAATCAGTGTTGATATGAGAAATGAATCATGAGTGTAGCTGTGTTATCGTTCAATCAGTGTTGATATGAGAAATGAATCATGAGTGTAGCTGTGTTATCGTTTAATCAGTGTTGATATGAGAAATGAATCATGAGTGTAGCTGTGTTATCGTTCAATCAGTGTTGATATGAGAAATGAATCATGAGTGTAGCTGTGTTATCGTTTAATCAGTGTTTGATATGAGAAATGAATCAGAGTGTGTGTGTTATCGTTTAATCAGTGTTGATATGAGAAATGAATCATGAGTGTAGCTGTGTTATCGTTTAATCAGTGTTGATATGAGAAATGAATCATGAGTGCAGCTGTGTTATCGAAATCAGTGTTGAATCATGAGTGTAGCTGTGTTATCGTTTAATCAGTGTTGATATGAGAAATGAATCATGAGTGTAGCTGTGTTATGGTTTAATCAGTGTTGATATGAGAAATGAATCATGAGTGTAGCTGTGTTATCGTTTAATCAGTGTTGATATGAGAAATGAATCATGAGTGTAGCTGTGTTATTGTTTAATAATTGTAATATATACTTTGCAGCCCTTGAAGAAATAGTCAGATAACTCCTCACCTTCAAGTAGGATTTTTCTAAACCTAGGTGAAGTGCATTTACTAACTGGAGAATGATGAAGGAAGAGTAGGTGGCGATTAAAAATTTTCATGTGCATTGGGTAGGTAAAATTTTTTTTTTAAACTTTGGTTGACAGATGATCTGTGCTTTAGACTGGATATGAATAGGTGACCCAGGATGCTTTCATGCAGTATCATTCTTTTTGTATATAGAAGACAAAAACAATAGGTTGTACAGTTTATTGATTGGTATATTTTGCTGTATCACATCAGATGTATTGACACAGTCCTAATTAATCACTTCTATCCATATCCGTGCAAGAAAAAAAAGGGAAGCCCGGACTAACCATAAATGTCTTCAAAATATGCCCATATTCACCACAAAGTGTTTCCTACAGTAACAGTGAAAAATGGTGCCTTACAAAACGTGCAGGAACTGTGTAACAGCAGAAAAATAAGCTCTGGTGACATCCGAATAAATAGGAAAATTCTTGAAACTGTTTTTTAGCATCTCCTAACACATGACAATTTTAATAGACATTAAAAAAATTTGCATAACTTCAACAGCTATTTTTGTTTTGTAGGATGGCCAACAAAACTGATTTTGACTGCATGTAATTACTACATTTAGTGCAGTTTAGTGAAAGAACAGGACTGGATTAACAAATAAGCACACTAATCACGTGCTAGAGCATCATAAGTGGAGGGGGCACCACGGGTATTTTCAAAAAATCTTGGAGCTGAACAATTATTTTTCCAGTTGAAGTATATTTTAAAAAATCCCATCAGAACAACAATGCAACGAGACAGGCTGAATGCCTTATTTCTGCTAAGTATAGAATCAAAGTGTTATATAAGATTAGTTTGACGATCTGATCAAAAGACTTTGCGATTAAAAAAAAAGTAGAATAGAACGTTTTAAATATTTAAAAAGTGGAAGCATACTTCTTCTTTGTTAGCCGACTGTAAGCTCCAGCGGAAAGTCCTGATTGCTTATCCATTTGGACGTTTTACTCGCTTATTTGTTTGCAGTTGGTTGTTCTTTGCCATTCAGACAGATGAACTCCGACTTCAAAGGAAGTTCCCAATGAGTTAACTCCTACAATATACTTGTTGTGGAGACAGTAGGTCTTTGATTGTTTTCCCCACAGTGGTGCTCCGGAACACACACGGCGAGGAAGAATACAAAAATATACAGTTTTCCATCTTACTGTGAGTTTTGCATCAAGTGTAACATGGGGTGCCATTAAGGAAAATGTCTAAAAAACAGCTTAATCAGTCTGTGGGATTACAGACCATACAAGTAATGTAGATGTAGATCACAGATGTAATAAAGGAAAACAAATCACTGGACAAATGTCACCAATTTTCGCAGAACACACATGTAACAATTGATACCAGCATTGTGTTATCAGTGCCAAATGTAAATATTAACAACAAAAGACGAAAGGTAAAAATCAAAACAGCAGAAATAAAACGTCTACAGGAAATTCTTAATGTAACTCAAAGAGACAGGGTAAGAAATGACGATATCATGATAGAAACTGGCACGGAACCAGTAATAAATTACATCAAGAGACAATAGATCAAATGGTTTGGACGTATGCCAAGTCTACCACCAGACAGTGCACGACGGAAAGCCCTGTTACCTAGACATAATTGGAAGCACAACTAGAGGTCGACCAGGCAAGCGATGGATAGATGAAATATCCCAGGCTATAAATAACAGGCTCTAAGTAGCACTTAGCAAGGCTCTCATCCGATGCCTCTTCAAAACGTGAGACTGAAAGGCAAAAGAGGACTAAACAAGAAGAAGAACAACAAAAAACAAGAGAAAAGGACAAAAAGAAGAAGAAAGAACTGTTTCGAAGCAACATTTAACTGACGGAAAAAGCTAACACTTCTCAGGAACAAGGAAAGAATAACAAGAAATGCTCTTAGTGAAGGGAGAAGCTAGAAATAATTTGCCAAAGGTAGCTAAACAGTTTGTCCACGACTACTGGGTCCACTTATGTGAAAGCATTCACAATGCTAGCAGTAGTGGAAATGTTAGAGCCATGAATGAGGGCATTGTTTGTTGTTTGTTTTAGTATCCAGAAGCCATGAGTTGTTTTACCTTAGGCTTGGTTTTATGGATATCGCAACCTTTCGGCCTTGATTCCATTGTAAATACAGTAAATCTGGGAGAAATGTGGCTTTTCTGCCTACCCCCGGGAGTGAACCCGGACCACAAGGAGTTCTTCACCCGGTCTCCGCGCAATCCGGTTTAGCCAACTACGCTAGAGAGCCGGTCGAACGAGGAGATAACGAAAGACATAGGCCCATCTTCAAAAAGTGCACCACTAAAGAGTTTGAATGGGAAGATTATTATTGTCAAGAAGAAGCAGTTAGATAGATGGATGAAGTATTGTCTAAAGCTGTAATCAGTTTAGATTTAACTAAACATGTGGTGCTTTTAATGCCATGAAGACGCTACCAACCCTTGACGATCAAAACACATTTTCAATAATTGATACTCATGAACTTGCTGCGGGGAAAGGTTACAGATAGAGATGGAATTCCTATTGAATTGAGAGCATCAGGATTGGAAAAGACATTCTAACCCTACTCATTAATCAGCTAAAAGCACTCTGCTGACGTGATGGATAGGTTTCACAAGTCTTCAAAGATTCAAGCATCATAACTGAGTACAAGAACAGGGTAAATCGGTACACTTCTGTGTACTATTGGATAAGTACTTGCGAGAATTGTTCTGCGAATACTCTAGATCCTAGGAGACCAGGTTTACCTAGTCTCAGCCAGGCTTTCATGTGAACCGGTTTATCACTGACACGATGAGAGCATATTTTCATTTCGAAAGATGCAGGGAAAATGTCGTGAACAAAAAAAAAAAAAAAAAAACAATGTATATTCTTTCCTGTGGTATTTGATTTCGTTAGTCGAAAAGCCTGTCCAACACCCTCAAGGAGAATTTAAAAAAAAAATACATAGAACAAGGACACAGACCTAATCCGAGACTGATATTCATGTAAGGTGGCGAACCAAGACTACCCACGCTTATCGACCTGACACCTAATGATGAACCACCAATCGGTTAGTCCGTACAATATTGAAAATCAATACAACATGGGTAAATAAACGTTAATCAACCCTCGTGTATGCGCACACGAGTCACACAAATACAACATTAGCAATATTGATTGAACACGACACAATTATCTAATTCGTCGGCCTCTATTTTGGGGTCTGAGAGAAGCCATTGTTTGGTCTGTTAAACCGCCCACCAGTTTGGTTCTAGTGGAGCTGGGTTATTTTGTCTAATTCGGAGTAGGAATAAATATGACTACTTTGACACTTCTTCTTTCGTTTGTCCAACACACACTCCCACAGGCACGCATGCACACGCACACACACACACACGCACGCACGCACGCACGCGCACGTTGCGCTGTACCTCTTTAATGGACCGAAAATTCTTTCCTTACTGAGCTGTCCAAACAGGGGGAAATCACTGGAGGATAGGTCTGACAAGTACTGGGGATGAAGAAAACACTGAAATTGGATGTCTTCACTGCTTGCAACCATTGCACAGGAAGGATGAGGGCCAGTATTGTTATTTGCGAACGGACACCATTCCCCAGTAGTCCTTCTCGTCTGGATGTGATTGCAGGTGGGAGATCGTTCCTGGGAAAATTTGTAAATGAATCACTGGTGACAGTTTTCCATCCTAGCATGAAGTGTTCTAAAAACGCCCCGTTCACTGCAAAAGAGAGTCCTCATAACTATCCCTACAGATGGCTGCGTGTGAAACATCTCTGGTTTCGGTATGATAGGATGGCTTCATTCCTTACTTGCTCCCTTTGTTTCCAGATCGTGGTAGTGAACCTAGGTTTCATCTCTGGTAACAGTTCTTGATATGGAACCATCACCTTCTGCTTCAAAGCACCACAGCAGTTCTTGACAAGCATCAACACGTCTTTGTTTCAACTCTCAAAATCAACAAGCTCGAGAAGTTAAACTAGCCATTTTGTAATAAAACAGTTTTCAATGATAAAAGCAAAGTCGTGGATAGAAAATTGTCAACACCATTCAACTATGTGGACAATAATAATCTTTTCAAAAAAAAAAAAAAAAAAAAAAAAACTTAGTTGATTGTTGAATTAAGAATCAACATCAGATCACTTCGTAAATTCCCATAAGCGCTCATTCCCTATCTTAAGCAGCAAGCAAAGAGTTCCACCAGTAACAGTCTGATTGTAGTTCCATCTCGCCTTTTCTTTCAGCACTGAACGTTGATCAGATCCACTGGTAACTCCTCGTATCCCCATTCTCCTCAGACCTTAACGATCAATTTGTGGCTCCGCCCTATTCCAAAGGACTTACATCTAGCTTGTCATATACCAATTGATCACCAAGTGTGCAAGACCAGCCAGTCTTCTGCCTGTTTGTCACCCATCACCACGAAAACCCTGGAGAAAACATACAAATAATGCTAACCCCACTGGACCTCCAAAACAATGTTTGTCTTTCTGTACAGAGCATATCTTGTCTCCACTTTTCTCCTTAGTTGACTTTGGCAAGTAAACACCTGGCCATTCTATACAGTTAACAAAAATTTCAAAATATTCTTGTATGCCAGTGAAGACTCTCTAGATCAGTGGCTCTAAACTTTCCTAATGCGGTCATCCTTTAATACATTTCCCCATGTTGTGGCTACCCCCAACCATACAGCTATTTTCGTTGCTACTTCAAAACTTCATTCAATATGTATTTTCCAATGGTCTTTGGCGACTCCTGTGAAAGGGTCGTTGAACCCACAAAAGAGTCGCGACCGACAGGTTGAGAACCGCTTTAAATTTAGACGCAACGTTCGTTCGTGACTGTCTTTTATTAAGAAGCTAACCACCACTTCTATTCATTCTTGTTGAATTACGTGCAAACATCGTCTTTTTATTTGCGATCACTGGCTGTAAGCTTAGGGAGACAAATCTGGGTTTTCTTTCATTTCTGGACATTGGTTTTTTTCCAGACTTGAATTTTGCCTGCACATCTATTTTACAGATGTTTTCCGGCTTCAAAGCTTAGTCGACTCTCAGAGAGATTCATGATGGAAAGGCATGATGGCAGAATTAGAGTGTGTAGACGTCCACATTAACGACATGGTTATTCCTGGTGCCTCCAGGAATCTTTGAACTTTGGTGAAGGCGGCATTATTGTGTGGTGAGACAAAACAAACTCAAACAAGCAGTCTGACCTGAAATAGAGACACCAACAAAGATGCCTAGTAGAAATGATGAGGCAAGCGGGCACACGAAAAGACATACACCAAGAGCACGTTTGAAGATTCTTTCACTTCAAGCTGTGCAAACAAAAACACTCTTTCAGGAAAGATGACGTCTAATGAGACAGGCAGGAAGACAGAAAGCAAATAGACAAACAGATAGATGGATAGCTGACATAAATTAAATGTCCAGTTATGAAACAAGAGTCAAACCGAAATACAGTCATACACATAGAGTAAAGAAGGTAGACAGAGGGATAAATGATTTAACAAACACGCGAAAACGTCTAGGAACGTAATCCCAGCTCACAATAGATATGATTTTGAGACAGAAAAAAATATGAGCATTATCAACCACATACATGGAAAAAGACAGACATGCAAATGGAAAAACAGCAAATTTTGTGAAGACATGAAACAAAGTATAAGGAAATATTTAAACGAACCTAACTAACAAAGACAAACTGATAACACACAAATACGCACGCACATCAACGCAAAATTTGAGCCAGGTAAACTTTATTTCTTAGCATCAAGAATGTAAGGTTATGTTATGTTATACATGGTCACATGATGGCAGACTTGGGAATTAAGATCGGCATAGCAAAAAACGAGACGCACACAAGACACACCAGAATACTTGTTAATCAACATAGAACTGGTACCATTAGCCATTGGAGGTTGAGGTTCATACTGAGGGGAGGATCTGAGCACCTCCAAACATGTGCGGAGTGCAATGATGATAACCCAACTAACTAACTCACTAACTAACTAACATGATCACAATCGACGTCATTGTACACTGGGTATGCCCATTCATACTCAATCCTTCGATGCAGCAACCACTCTTTGGTGCCTCTACTGACTGTTCGCACAAGTAGTTCGTTTAAAAATCTCCTATCTCGACCTCGAAGACGCCACAGACGTGCTTCACCATGTTTTACTACCAGGTGACGCAACCGTGTTAGTGTCAGAGATTCGTCATTATTCAGTCGGTACCGCATCGATGATATCAACTCTGCCCTCGCTTCTTACCATCAGAGCAACAAAGTAAACAAGAAGCATACAAAGTACAATTTTCACAGAAAAATATATGGACATTTGAGGGCAATGAAAGTTACAACACCAATATCTATTTATTCACTGTCATGTGCCATTATCTGTCACATGAGGCTTACAGTCTATTCCTACATTCCGTTCAATCCTGTGCAATCAGTTGAATATCATGGATGGAATCCAGTCCAGCATCTTTGGCCTCTCTCATCAACGTTCGTTTTAGGGTTTCTTTTTGGCATCCTCCTTAATCCTTTTATTTTCCACTTTAATTACTGGTAGGTGATTGTTTGTTCATTTCTTTTCATGATGGGTCCAATTCAGCGCCATATTTTCTATGTTATATTGATACCACCGGTTGCCCAGACATTTCTTTTATTTCTGGACCCCTTTTGAATTCATTCCATGTTATGTTCGTAATTGTTTTCAAAAGCATTTCACTTTTGTTCCATGTCTTTAGTGGTTCTCCCACTTTTTCATGCACATGTTATAACTGAAATAAATAACATTAGAACTTAAAATACATAATTAGGTTTAAAAACTATACAATTTGGAGTTCCGTATTTTGTTCAGACTTGAAAGCCAGCAGATACCTTGTCAGTGCGTGTTATATATTCTTTGTATTTCCTTCACTATCAAAATTACTACCTAAATAGGTAAATTGATTTGTTTATATAATTCCTTTGTCTCTAGTGTTACAGTTTGCTTGATCTGTTATTGGGGAGGAAAAAAAAAACATTCTCTTCTCTCATGAATGTATCAACTGAATCTCTAATTCTATTGAAGAATACTTTGTAAAAGGTCTTTGAGTTGACAGTTATAAGGTAATTCCTCTCCAATTACTGCAGTCGTTAAGATGGCCTTTCAAAAGTAGGGGAGGGGGTGGGTTCACTGTTATTCCTTTCTTCCACTATTCTGGGTCTGTGTCCTTTTCCCATGTTGTGTGTAAGAGAGAGAGAGAGAGAGAGAGAGAGAGAGAGAGAGAGAGAGAGAGAGAGAGAGAGAGTAGTAACTCGTAAATCATCTGTCTAATGAGGATTACTTAATTACGTGAAAGACTCATATGAGTGTACCAACACATGAAAACAACAACTCAGGCAAAGGAGAAAGGCAAATTGTGTAAGCTCTAAAATGATGAGAAACGAAAAATAGAACGTTGACACAAAGTCACAACTATCTTTTTTTTTTAATTCTCTCCTCATCCCCGTGTGGAATGCAATTTGTGGCTATTTTGAAGCCCCATCCTGGCCCTAACCCGGGCCAGATAAATGGCCAAACGGCTGAACGGGGTTTCCTGGACCTCTCCACGAGTGATCCTCATCCGCATTGCAGCATTTTGTTCACCGGGTGTTTATCGCTTGTGAGATGTCTTGGTGGGGTACAACTTACATACTTACAACTTTTGGTTGCTTTTTAAAGTATTAGATGATCATTATCTGTGAATTCATTTGCCATGCTAGTTCAGCGGCCTTCGGTTTTCTCCGGCAACTGATACGTTTGTGCATTACTAAAGTAAATACAGAATAAACAGTAAGTGACATGCCATCGACACATCAGATATACACTGCTAAACCCATACTTGTATTGAACATTCTGTATCCGATGAGTGCTGTAGTCAACCCAGTGTATGTGCGTGTGTGTTTCAAATTGAATAATCATAGGTTAGTTGCGTATCCTTTATAGGACGCTTCAGAACCAATCCCAACAGCCCCTTCCTAAACGGTCGGCTTTCTTGATACCACTGTCGAAAATAACGCAAGGCACATGGCCTGCAGCTGGGATCGAACCCGGCATCCCGGCATTATGAAGCGTTCGCATCGACTTAGCCACAAAGTCGACGAATAATCCTAGAGAATCAGTAAAATAAAGTTAACAAGGCAACCGTGTAATAAATTAAACCCTCTACTGTGTCAGAGAATATATAAAATATTTGAAATAAGAAATAATATATCGTATATGTTTCAGCGACATGGCACTTAATACATTGACCACCATTTGCAATAGTCACAATATTTACTGTGTATTTTACATTACTCTAAGAAATTCAATATGGAGGAGAAACTCCCCCGGACGTGTCGCTTTATGTCAGAAACAGGCTGCTCTTCAACAAAGGTTCGATTTTTCTTCACATAAATTTGCCACACATGTCTTCGGATGGATCTTTGTCGCTTTCAACATTTCTATCCAGGTAATTCGTTCTTCTGTGGCGAATGGTTATGAATGCGAAGAAATTACCGAGAATTAAGATTTTCAAATGATTAAAATTGATTCGACAGGGTCTTGATTAAAACAACTAGGTTTGCATTAGACTTTAGCAAAGATGGAGGCAAACTCGAGACAGCGTGCAGGATTTTCAGATAAATTTGTAAAAAAAAAAAAAACACCTAGGCATTGCGTTTGATTGTTGTTGAGTTTGAACTTTAGTTATAAAGGACTAAATTATTTGCTTCATTAATGTAATTGTTACTGTAGTATGCACGTAACGAGATACAGCGAAATATGCCAGGCATTAAATTGTGGAATCTCAAGTTTATGTCTTCTTTGTTCACATTTACAACGGATAGACATTGCTTTAAATTTGTAATAGTTATTTTGAAATGAGCTCTTAGCTTAAGTAATTTAGCGTGATTTCTAAATTAGATCAGCCACATACATTTTAACGTGAAGTGAATCCTTGACTGTTTGATGCTGCTTAAAAAAAAAAGTTATTCGTTTTGCGAAACTGAAATGTTTGGCTAGCATGCTGTCACACGGCATTGATATACTGACTGTGTTTCCATATGTGGGCTTATCCTACTATTATCGGATTTCTCTCCCAGGGTAAACGACAAGCTCGTATACAAAACACATCCACATAGCAACATCTAGCACGGTAACGAGGACTACGTTTACCAAGTGAATGCTCATCTGATGGAGACTCTTCCTTCATATCTGACAAGCTATCAGTGTAGCGATTGGTGTAAACAGTCCTAAACGTGGTATATTTATTGGCTGAATCTTCATCATCTGTTGCACTACTTTCAAAGTGTCTTCTATCGCCGAAACCATGGGAGCTGACGGAGCTAGATGACATCGCAGCTTCAGTCGGTGATTTGCTTGTACTTTCTATCATTTTAGATTTGGTTTGTGTTTCTTGTAAAGCTTGTTCCTTTATACCTGCCGTTGCTGTCTGTTGCTTTACTGGAGTAGCTTCAATGTTCAGATTTATGTTTAGGCTTACAGCCACACACAGTATTTTATAAAAACCTGTCATTATTTGCAAGAACACTAAGTACCGATAGTTAAACTATGTGGATTTTATCTGAAACACAACTTCAAGGAGCGCTCAGTTTTATTAACAAAAACCAATATGTGACAGACAATTTACAAGTTTTCCCTAATTAAAACTGTGACAGAAATCAAATTTCAATTAAAACTTGTCTTAAGATCGGCGTATAGTTTACAATTTAAATTAAAATCTAACAGGTTTATTGGATTAACTTTAATACACATCTTCCACTATATTTTTACCAAACTTGTGAGCATGAACAACGACCAGAAAAATAACTGATCATCTTCATCATCTTCATGGAGCAGGTCCTTCCCAGAACTTTGCTCTCAATACTGCCTGAAAGAAACTCAGTCTCTTGTCAGCTCTCCCGCCTCGTGCACTTTCATATTCAATGAGTAACTTATACCCTGTGCACATATTCGAGCTGGTAGGCCCCTTCCAGTCCTTCCTGGTACCATGCCGCCTACTGTAATTTCATTTTTTCCAATCACTGATAAGGTGTGCCTTCATTATTAATCTTTTACAACATTCGTGTTAACGACCAGTGGCAGAGCTTGCTCAAATCAGGGGGATTTATGACCCCCCCCCCCCCCCCATTTTTTTTCTCTCTCTCTTTTCAATTCGCACGCTCCTAGAAACTGTGCGAGAGGTCGACCCCCGCTCCCCCTTTTCCCCATACTACCTCCCAGTTATCTAAAAAAGATTTCCTGTGTGGGTTTCAGGGTCCTATTGTAGGAGAAACCAGAACAGACCTACTATCTATCTAAAAACATGCCGTAAGGCTCAACCAGTTAGGAGCTTACTTCGAACGAGAAGTGCCTCCGCCTAAGAGACACGGAACCAACAGTCTGCATACAAATAATTCAGATCTGTTAAACCGATGTGCACGCAACACTCAGACTCTAAAATCCAGAAGTGGACGAACCACCATAAATTTTCGCTAAAGTTTACAGCGCGGGAATGGGAAGAAGAAAAAGAAGATACACATGTTTCTCTATAAAGTGGTGTTATTTCAATAATTTAAGTAAGATTTTTGCAGTTTTTCGCAATTTAGCACATTGTTGTTATAATTACTCACTTAAACAAAGCCTTTGCCTTTTCTTAGAAAATTTATAGGGAGGATGAGCTCCTTCCTCCAATGTTTTCTTTTCATAGGCGCCCACGGTCAGTGGGTCTATTCTGTTTACCCCTAAAATGAGGCCCCCGGGGAATACGCGTTGGCGAAAAGTCTGGACAAAAGAGAATATTATTATGCTTCGACTTATCAGGCACGTACAGACAAATATACATGCTTTGAAGCCCGTCTCTCTAACGTAGTTGGCTAAACCGGATTGCGCGGTGAGCGGGTGACGAACTCCTTGTGGTCCGGGTTCACTCCCGGGGGTGGGCAGAAAAGCCACATTTCTACCAGATTTACGGTATTTAAAATGGAATCAAGGCCGAAAGGTTGCGATATCCATAATACCGAGCCTAGGGGTTAACTCATGGCTTCTGGATACTAAAACAAACAAACAAACATGTTTTGAAAGAGGTTAAAATGCGAAGGTATCTGAACAAACGTCAGAAAGAAGCAGTCTTCATTTGTGGTCGCATTATGAGAAGGAGGAGGGAAAAAACCCACTGGAAGATGGGACAGCTGGAATTCTTTATATAAAACGAGGTAGAGAAAGACAACAAGAAAAGATTCATAACACACACACACACACACAAAAAAATTGTGTCCACGTCACTCACCACATGCCGCCTATCTATAAAATAGTGGACTAGCCCTATATGCCAAACACACCAAAAGGGGTGGAGAGGGGTCCTTTACTTTGCTTAACTTACATTATCATTACTATTACAATTCTAAATCTCTCTCCCCCCCCCCCCCCCCGTCCCCCACAAATGTTTTGGTTATTAGCACCACAGGACAAACCCATGGCGTTGAAGAGATTGCATCTTGAGCTTCCTATGTTTCCAATGGCGTCTCCGACTGTGTTTCCAGTGGCGTCTCCGACTGTGTTTCCAGTGGCGTCTCCGACTGTGTTTCCTGTCTTTGTATGGGTACGAACCCACTGCAGTCCTATTCCGGTAAAACACAGGTTTTGGAATTGTAACGACGGTCTCGCGAGTGAGAGGCGTTGAAACCCACCAGGACGCCACAGCGAGCGATTAACACCCGTTGACACAAAGTGCCACCATTCGGACGAGAATCCTCCCGGCGCAAGTCCCAGAAATCCCGTTAGGTTACATTAGGGCTCCTGACTACAGCCGGGGTGGGGCTTTAAAATAACAAAATGTTACGTCCCTGGTAGGGACAGTATAGTCATAAATGATGAAGAACGATGACAAACTGACTTTCAACAGTACCAGGACTGCACAACGAACGATAAAACAGCCGGTGACATAAAGTGCCACCTTTTAAATAAGAAAAACTCAGGCGCAAGTCTCAAAACCAGTTCAACCATAGATTATATATAGAGCCCCGGACTACAGCCGGGGTGCGGCTCCAAAGCACCAACAAATTACGTTTTACATTGGACAGGAATTAACAGGTTAGTAACAGCGGTATCGTAAGTAAGTTAATTTTAACCCGCCAGGACACCACACAAAGCGATAAACGCCAGGTGACACAAGGTGCCATTATGCGGATGAGGATTACCGGTGGAGAGGTTCCGGAAATCGCGTTCATCCGTTAAATTATATTGCGGCCCCTGGAAACAGCCAAGAAGATGCTTGAAAATAATGAAAAATTGCATCCAAAATTGGGACTTAAAAAGAGCAAAGAAAAACCGACAAAATCTATCACCTATAATACTAGTCTGAATTTCTATATATGTATTCTCCCAGTTAGCTGTTATGCCAGCGAGACTGTAATGATCGTTATCTTTTCCATTCTAGAAGCAATACGAAAAAAGGAATTTACAATTACGATGGGGCCAAAAATAGACCTACCGCCTCTTTTCTAATACTCGAAAAAAAAAAAAGCTGTTGTTACGGCCCCTATTTCGCCTCCGCGTCCACAAAGTAGCGTCCCCTGAACTGTTTACGTCACAGGGGCTATTTCAAGCCAGGCAATTACTGCTCCCGACTGGTATGTGACTGAAATAGAAACATCTATGGCTGGAATGCCCTTACAAGTAATTGTTCGACAGAGAATGTCATTCGGCGGCTTGGTAAACCGAAATCCATGAGACTGTCGGGAAAATAATCTTTTTAAGCACTAGTAGACACTTGAGTGTTGATTGGTAAGTTGGTGAATTATATGCAGAGCCAGATTAAGAACCGCTGATGCCCTGAGCGAGGAGCGGCTGGCCGAATGTTTAGAACGCTGGGCTCTCAAGCAGGAGACCCAGGTTCAAATCCTCGTTTAGATCGTGGAATTTTCTGTCGGTGGCAAAATAAAATCCTCACCTGCACAGCCATCCGGCTGTAAATCCTCAGCCTCAAAGACCACCCCCCCCCCCCTAACCACTGCCTACACTGCACAATTGGTAAAATGAAGGCAGTAATTGTCAGAGGCCCTAAGCCCTTAAAAGACTGAGGTGGCCCCCGTCCTCTCGGAGTCAGCTTAACAGCATTAGGGGCTCTAGGAAAACCAGTGTGCTGAGGCCCCTACGATGACCACTCACAGGAATGAAATGTAAATTTCACTTGACAGTACACAGATTAGCATGGACCCCTATGCTAATGGGGACCTGGCACAAGTGCCTAGTCACGGATGTGTTAGGACGGCACCTGTGCTCCATATATGTAATTCAAACTATAAACAATAAAACCACACCAATAACAAGATTTTTTTTAAAATCAAAATTAAACAAAATTTACAGTAAGATGGGAAAAAATGTTTACATTTGTACACTCCCACTTTATCTATATTTGAAAAGTTTTCTCCTACTTATTGCTGTTGTTGTTGCAAAATCTTTGATCAGATCCGCAGACCTATTTTATGTAACAAATCTGCTTCTATACTTTATACACATAAGACATTCAGCCTGCCTTGTTGCGTTGTTGTTCTGATTGCAATTTTCGAGATATTTCAACTGGAAAAAAAATTCGCGCTCATTTTCAAGGTTATTGAAAATGTATGTGGTGCCACCTGACTTTGTGATGCCATAACCACGTGCTTGGTTAATCCAGCTCTGATTCTTTACAATAATTAGAGGAGGGGCGAGATGAGGTGTCTGAGAAAAGCAACCAATTTAACCATCCGAGATCGAGTGAATAATGAAACTATCATGCAAACTGTGGGAACGAAAAGTGTATTAGATTCATTTAGAAACAGCAGATCAAGTGGTTTGGGCCTCTCGTTAGAATGCAGCATGATCAAATACCACCACAAGCATTACATCTCAGAAGATCAGCTACAAGAGCAAGAGGACGACCGCAGAAAATATTGATCGACAACAGTAAAGACACTCTACGCCTTTACGGCATGACAATAGAAAGTGGCAGCCAACGTGCACTGGATCGCAAATTATTCCTCCCACGGCGCTTAACGGCAGAAATGGTTTATAATGATGATGATGATGAATTAGATGAGGGAGCGGAGTTATCAACTGCACTAGTGTTTAGACTGTTTGAGCCAAACCTGGGAAAACCAGCCTGTTGGGGCCGTTACGAAAGGGTTGAATCTTTCAGTGATTGGTGTGCAGATTTTCTTCCCTGTCCAGCATTTAAGTAACACATCCATGAGGACGATGATGCAGAACTCTCTAAGTTAGGAGAAAAGCAAGCCATAAAGATGCAGTATTGGAACTTCTTATCTGCTAGAGGTATATCAGAATGAAAAACAATTGATAAATCAATCGCTCATGCAGACTGGTTCAGACGAGATCCAGGTTGGTCATGTTTCACATGTTTAGCAGGGTTTTTTTTTTTTTTTTTTTTGGCGGTACGTAGTGGTACGCATTACTGACTTTTAAGCATAGTTTCTTTTCAGCGTTACTAAAATATACATTTTGTGGTGAGTAGCAGCACCTATTTTAAGACACTCATAGTGAGTACTGACATCCCCTTTTTTTCCTAGGAGAAAAACCCTGGGTTCAAGTATTTCCTTATCAGAATTTAAAATAAAAACAGCTTTCAGAGTGAGTTGAATCGAGCTGTCTATCAATCGAGTTCCAAGTACATCTCATTCGGGTCACTCCGTCAATGCTCGGTTCCGGCGCCAGTGGAAACCGCTCGAAATGCCAGTCACGAGAAGAGTAAGGAAACAATCCCAGCATGCATCCAGCAGTAAAAACCAAAATCAAACAAATGCATAAGGCAGCTACTTCAGGTGCCAACACCAACAGCCTTATAACTAAAAAAAAAAAAGCAATTCAGAGTTAAGAGAACAGAAAAAAAAAAAGAAGTTGCCGCGACCAGCCAGCAGCTGCAAATGCATTACTACACCAATAACTCTGTGGCAACCAGCCGATAGCCATTTTCTGAAAACGCAGTTTATAACACATCTACGCAACCACAGACAAGCATAGAATCCACAGGTCACAGTATTGCACCATGTATTCGACACAGTAACTGATCGACAGGAAACGATTTCGCTTTTACCTCGTTTGTTGTCTAATCTAGTTGTCTCATCTCCAGTTTCAAGCTAAATTCTTCAATTGGATTACTGGCAAGTATAGGCTCTATCCCGTACAGGTGAGGTGGACTTGAGAACAAATGGCTCAGAAATTGTTTACAGCCCTGTATTGCTCATTGCTCCTGTATTAGGACACTGGAGTTTCATTTCTGGTAGGTCTATTTGAGTTAATCCGACCTATGCCAGAAAGCTGGAACTAAGAAGCAGCAAATAAATTGGGAAATAAAGTAGGCAGTTATGAAAAAATAAAGCAGGGAGTGAGACAGGGATGTGTTTTGTCACCTGATCTTTTCTCTCTCTATAGTGAAATAACAATGACCGGAGGTCAAGGGTAGACCAGGAATACTAGTTGGAGGTTACAATATAAACAATCTTCGTTGTGCAGGTGATACAGTATTATTAGCAGAAAAAGCAGAAGACCTACATCAACTTTTAGACACTGGTACTTCTTCTTCTGCCTTTCTATCCCCCAATGGAGCATGGGCCCTCAACCAACTCACGCCAAGTCGTTCTATCCTTCGCCATTGCATGGAGCTCTCCCCATGTCATCCCAATCTTTCTAACCTCGTTCTCCAGCTCTCTTCTCCATGCGTTTTTTTTTTTTGGCCTTCCTTTATTCCTATGCCCCTGTGGGTTCCAATGCAAAGACATTCGAGTAATGCTGTTCTCCTGTTTTCTCAGTGTGTGCCCTATCCAACACCAGCGTCTTTTCCTCACTTCCTGATCCACTGGAGCCTGTTTAGTTCTCTCCCAAAGTTCTACATTAGTTATTCTATCATACCATTTTATTCCCTCTATTCTGCGCAGGCACCAGTTAATGAATGTCTGTTACTAGAGAGTGAAAACTAGGACTTTCCTTAAATGTAAAGAAAACAGAAAACATGTTTATATCAAAGAAGAAGATAGCTCCAAAATGTCACACATCAATAGAAGGGAAAGTGCTTAACCAGGTCAATAAATTCAAGAATTTGGGAGCATTCATAACATCAGATGGACGATGTGTGAGAGGAATTAGGAGCAGAATTGGCCAGGCAAAGGCAGCATTTCAGAAGATGAAAAGTATCTTATGTAGTAAATCACCCTCATTAAACATCAGAAGCGAGTATCGAAATAATACATCGAGCTTGGTCTGTTGTATGGTAGTAAATCTTAGAATGTGAACAAACATATTAGGAAGAGTTTGGAGGCAACTGACATGTGGTTCTTGAGAAGAATGTTGCAAATACCTTGGACTGCCAGAATAACTAACAATGGTTGTCTGGCAATGGCTTATGAAAGTGGAACATTGTTTACATACTGTGATGAGAGAAGGTACACTGGAAAATATTGTGACGACTGGAAAGATCACTAGTAGAAGAGACAGAGACAGACCAAGAGAAATGATCGTGGATGGCTTACGACACTGGCATGGAGGAATATCATCAATGGAATTGATCCAAAACACCAAAGAGCGAGATCTATGAAGATGCATGAACGCTTAGGCCAGCTGGCAAGGTACTTGATGATGATGATGATGATGATGCCAGAAAAAATACAACTACTCACATACAGGAAGAATGGAGGATGAAAAGGGGGGGGGGGGGGGGGTGTATAATTGTTCTATGTTTCCTATTCTTCAACTCTTTCTGACTCACAAAATTTACCATATGTTTATGAATTAATATAGGAATAGAGCATGTTTGTGACTTTTATGGTGGACAGTTGTTCATCATCATCAGGTGCCTTGCTGACTGGCGTGGGCGATTATGCCTCTCCATATGCAGTTTTTGCCTGTCCTATTCTGTTTCTTATCTCAGTTATGCATCTTCCATCTGATGTTATCCATGTGCCCAGATACTTAAATACTTGTCCTAAAATAACACCATCAAACTTTATTACACACTTAGGAATAATTCGTTTCTTTGATGCCACCATTACTTCTGTCTTCCCATTATTCAAACTGAGGCCCATTCTTCCACTTTCTAACACCACAATGTCTATCATTTCCTGTAGTTCTTTCTGACTTGTTGCTATCAAGACTGTGTCATCAGCATAACGTAAATTGTTTATATTATGCCTACCAACAATTCCGAGCATATCAATTGAAGATCTCATTATATATTCACTGTATATTAAAAACAAATCAGGTGATAGTACACATCCTTGTCGTACGCCTCTCTTAAAGCTTTGAAATGTACCTAAACAGTTGTTAATTCTTATAGCTGCTGTTTGCTGCCAATACATATTCTTTATTATTCTTAGATCTTTTCCATCAATGTTTAATTTTGTAACAGTTTGATTACTTCTTCATGCTTTACACAGTCAAATGTTTTTGTATAGTCTATGAAGCATAAGTACAAACAGTCTTTACTTCTATAGCGCTTTCTGACAATGTCCTTAGGATGTATATGGCATTTTTTGTACTTTTTCCTTCTACAAATCCACATTGTTCACCGCTAATTTATGGTTTAATTTTGTTTCTTATTCTTCTCATAATTATTCTCAGTAAGTTTTAGTCATGGTACTCATAAGACTTTTTGTGCGATGGTCTTCACATTTTAAAGTTCCTGGTTTCTTTGGCAGAGCTATAAATATGGATTTTGTAAGGTCATTTGAAATATACACACTTAGTTATTATTTCAGTTCGAAAATCTCCCATAGCTTCGATTTCTTCCAGTGAGATGTTGTCTGGCCCGGGTGCTTTTCCTTTCTTCATATGATGTATTGCATCCTCAACTTCTGCAGTCATTATTGGTGGACCATCATTGTTGGTCTGGAGTTCTACATCTGGTCTATTATCATCATACAATTCCCCTATAAACTCTGTCAATCTGTTAATTATATTACCTTGTCCCATTAATAAGTCACCATCTTTTGATTCAAACATCCAGTGCTGTTACGTGTCATCTTTCCTGTTAACATATTTATCTGTTGGTACATGAGTCTTTCCTGTGATTTTCCCCATTCTCTGTACATATTTGATTCAGCCAGGCTTCTTTAGCCACTTTGCATTTGTTCACTATTTCTTTTTGTATTCTAGAGTGTTCCTCTTTATCATTCTTTTTCTTCCTTCTTTCATCCATCAACTGCAGACTATCGGTTGACATCGCACAGTTGTTACAATAACTTAATGATTATACTGACTTGTTAGTTTTACTCTAACTGCTATGAGCGTGTTAAAATTATCTTGACTCAGACGTTGACTACTTGAACTAGAATTTATCAGATCACACGGAGTTAAAAAAAACACTAAGTCCCAAATGCCCACATTACCCACCGAGTGCTGATGGTCTGTAAAAATATGGGACGCTCTGCCCATATGCCCGATGCGCCGAAAGGCGTGGAAAGGGATCTTTTTTTTTTACATGTCCTTTCCTATTCGTAAAATCACAATGCACCCACCAACTTGTATTACCCGTTATCTTGATGAGTTGGGGTTTTTCCTTTCAAGAGTTCCTTCTCCGGGTTTTCCTCTGAGGAGTTCCCTATCCGGGCTTCCCTGACAGAATACCTGGTGATTCTATCTCCTGAAATTCATCGTCGTTATCGGAGTTATTTAGGTCAACTATGCTAAGATTAGTATCATTTCCGGTTAGAACTTCAATTTTAATTTTGTGAAATTCAGTGGTTCTCAAAATGAGCAAAATGATTCCCTAAAGGCGATGATATTTTGAACTGAATGTAGAGTCAATGATGATGATGATGATAATAATGTTATAAGGTCGTGTATAAGTCGTCCCCATGAAGGGTGCAATTTTTGGTTATTTGAAGACCCCCCCCCCCCCCCCCTTGCTTCTGTCGGGGCCCTGAATATGTATAGCCGGGCCATAAATATGGTCTAGGCCAAAACAGTTGAAAGATGTTTCTGTGACTTCTTCATGGGTGATCCTTATCCGTATGGTGGCACTTTGTGTCACCGGGTGTTTATTGCTTATATGATGTCCTGGTGGCGTACAACTACCTACCTTTTATGATAATGATCATGATGAGGATGATGATGATAATGATGATGATACTTGACTTCCTTAACAAAGATGATAAGCTATTTGTCTTTTTCTGTGAGTATGGTTTGGTAGTCGGACTTGGTCATTCTATTCACGAGTGCAACGTTTTAAAGAGATTCCTGTGGGTCGGTTCGGCAGAGTCACTGCGGGGGCCTTATGGGACACGCTAAACGACAAGAAAGCAAAACGGTTTTACACATAAACCTAGAGCATAAGAACAAAACAACTGGTGTCGAGAGAGCAAATTAAAGTTAGTTAGAAAGAGTAGCAATTAAACAAGTTGAGTTCAGTTGAGTTGAGTGAAGAATTGATATCACAGAACTCGGAGCATTCCCATGCGTGATCTGTCCTCGTCTTCAGCATGTAGCAACTAAACAAGTGGATATGTAAGCTAGGTAGCTAGGAACGTCATCATGTCACTAGGTAAATAATCAAGTAAGTAAGCAAATAAATATGTAAGAAGTAGGCAGTTAAGCAAGTAAACAAGTAGGTAAGCAAATAAATATGTAAGAAGTAGGCAGTTAAGCAAGTAAACAAGTAGGTAAGCAAGTAAGCAGACAGGTAGGTAAAAAATTATATTGATAAGCAAGTAAGCAAATAGATAGGTAGGTAGTTAGATAAATAAGTAGGCAAACAAAACATTAGGTAGGAAAGTACTAGGTAGGAAAACAAGTAGGTAGGCAGGTGAGCCAATTATTTTGGTAAGTAATTAGGTAAGCACCTAAGCAAATAGGTAGGTATGTAAGTATAAGGGCAGGTAAAAACAAAAGAAAATAGCAGGTAAGTGATAAGCAACCAAATCCCACCCTTTTTTCCACCCGAAAGAGTCTTTGGCATGTGGTTCTATAGTCCACTGTTTGTTGAAAGCAGTGGTCTCCAACCTGAGGCGGTACCAGAGTTGACACTCTGGGGTGAATGGAGGAATGTCGCTGTAGCTACAGAGTTACGTGCGAACGGCGACACAGGCGGACAGTTCTTATCAGCTGTCCGTACTGGTGGCAGAGCAATTATGGTTTATAACCGTGTGCGATGACGCTGATTCACATAACCCGACTTTACGTTTTTTTTTAACTGTCCTCTTTTTGATCAGATTTTGTTATGCTGCGAGAGGGGAGGCGTGTGGGGGGGGGGGGGGGGATAGGGGGGGGTCTTGCTGGTTATTAATACGTTGGTCTCGCCCCAATCACACACCGGTACACAATAGCTGGCTTCTGACTGGTCGACCTCCAGCCTACCTCACCTCTGATAGGTCGGCCTCGAGCGATCCGACTTTCATTCAAGGGCCACGGGGCTATTCCGCACTAGCGCTGATATCGCGTGTTGTATATTTTACCGTGCCAGAGGTTTAACACTACAAAAACATTTAGATAGTGGATCTAACATAAAACCCTTCTTGAGAGTGACGAAACCTATTTCACAGGCCGTCTCTTTCTCATAATAAAAACGTAAATGCAAGACAACAAGAGACGGCGACACCCATAATATCGACCACGGTAGACAAGTCCAACAAACTTATCACTGGAGTTGACCTACATTCGGTGGGGAGACTAAAGTATCAGGAACCGTCTTGCCATATACTCGAGAGTGCGCGGGAGCCTTGCCATATACTCAATAGGGCGCGGAAGCCTCGCCATACGCTCAAGGGGCGCGGAAGCCTTGCCAATATGCTTTAGGAGCGCGGGAGCCTTGCCATATACTGACTGAGGCGCGGTGTGTCGCCATTTACTCAAGAGGGTGAGGGAGCCTTGCCTTATACTCAAGGGGACACAGGAGCTTTGTCATATACTCAAAGGAACGCAGGAGCCTTGCCATAATACTCAATGGGAAGCAGGAGCCTTGCCATATACTCAAGGGAACGCAGGAGCCTTGCCATATACTTAAGGTGCGTGGGGTCTTGCAATATACTCAAGGTGCGTGGGGTCTTGCAATATACTCAAGGTGTGTGGGGGTCCTGCCATATAGTCAAGGTGCGTGGGGGTCTTGCCATATACTCAAGGTGCCTGGGGTCTTATCATATACTCAAGGGGGAGCGGGGATCTTGCCATATACTCAAGGTGCATGGGGGCCTTGCCATATACTCAAGGTGCGTGGGGGTCTTGCCATATACTCAAGGTGCGTGGGTGTCTTGCCATATACTCAAGGTGCGTGGGGGTCTTGCCATATACTCAAGGTGCGTGGGGGTCTTGCCATATACTCAAGGGGCGCGACATGATAAAGGTTAGAAACCGTTGGTTTAGAACAATCGATACTCTCGGTCCATTACGCCTTAATTTTCCAAACCGCTTAATGACACAAATCTGTTTGCCGAACCTACCTCACAGGGAACACAAGCCCACTAAAAAATCTTCTCCACATTAAAACCAGGAGTAAAGGCAGTCGCACTGCCACTGGGCCATCATGGCTTACCCAGAAATTGAAGGTGCGTTTATCTGCTATTGATAGGAATGCTTTAGCAGGAAGAAACCACTTGATCTAATCTTTTAATCTTTTGGACAACTCCACTTTTGAAACCAAATACCGCACTTAATTTGCCGGATTAACTTCATGGCAGTGGAGAATTGAAGGGTTGATTTTATGAATTAACTGTCCGACTCTGACTGTGATCCAGGGAACACTGCGATATCACAGTTACGTCAAAGGAATTCAGCCCATGTCGTGTTTATACAACCTGGCTAGACCCGGTCTTCACATACTTCCCTGATGTCACCTTCACAGTTTTAACTTTAGATAAAATCAAGTATGGCTTCAGTAGCCAAACTGGCCATTAGCATCACGTGGTTACAATTTCTACTGATTGGGACACGTTAGAATTCTCAGCCGTTTCGTTTTTATCTATTTTTTCCCTTCCTATTTTCTAAATGGTCGTGCCTTGCACAGAGTTTCACGAGAAAAAAAAATGTTTACACCATGTTATCACATCACGTGAAAATCGCCCCTACCCCCTTTTCTCCAAATAGATTACGTCATGTTTATCAGGATAAATGTTTATGTGCATTGTCTCCCAGGGTCGATCTTTTTATTTTTTATTTTTCGATTGACAGTTAAGACTTTCAATGCTGCATACATTTCATCATCATCATGTAGCAGATACTTTACAGAACGTTGCTTCCATCACTGTCCACCGTAACAGAAACACAGTCCTTTGACAGCTCCA
>CAJHNH020000826.1:217500-228161 GCA_905116865.2 Candidula unifasciata | reverse complement strand
AAGTCTCTACAGAGGAGATATGTTTTTTTAAAGATCTGAGAGAAAGATACAGAAGTCTAATGTATGATGATCTAACCACTGTTTCAGGCGTGTAGGTTTTCTGAGATTGCTGACACTATTCCCTCTAAATAAAGATAGACAATGGAGAAAAACAAAGATTGCCAGTGTAAGGTTTACAGTGTAAACCTATCTGTTGAGTTGAGTTGATTCAAGAACCGACATCACAGCACTCGGGGCCATTCACATAAGCGCTCCGTCCCCCATCCTTGGCAGCCAGTGAAGAGTTCCGATACTAATAGTGCCAGTAGCATTCTGATTATTGGTGAGTCTTTCCTTTCCTCTGAGCCTCGAGCATTTGCCAGAACCCCTCGTCACTCCCCGCTGCATCAGTCTAACTAGACTGGTGATCCATCTGCTCCTCCCAACTGTGCACGCTCTCCCAGAAGGCACTAACCACGTCTGCCTTATCATGCATCAGTGTTCCAACAAGTTGTGCACAGCCAACCAGTTTGTCCGCCTGTTCATTTCCCAACACACCGGCGTGACCCGGTGAAAAAATACAGACAAAACTTCTCACTCGTGTCCTCCGCAGCGAAGCATGTCATTCTGCACGAAGCATGCCCTTTGTACCAATCTGTGTGAATACCTATCTTGTAGTCTATGTGTGGCGGGAGGTCAGATGTTGTACACAATGGTGGATATTCCATGCGTTTATAGAAGTAGAAGGAGGTGGATGGAATGGTACTGAAGATGTGTTTCGTGTCGGGGCCCGAAAGCAACACCTTATTAATAATTTTTGTTGAACAAGTGTTTTGATATGGTGGTGTCGTTACAAACGGATAGTTGTTCAAAGATTGATAGCAAAATTTCATGATAAACAGTCTCCTCGTTGCATTCCGTTTAGAAATTTCTAGAAAAGGTTATAATGAATATTGTGTTGGTACTTTCCAGCTTCCGCAAAAACAGCATTATACCATAAAAGTAAATACTGACCTCTTTAGTACACCTGTTTTATAACGTCATGAACTTATTGTTCTCTCTCTCTCTCTCTCTCTCTCTCTCTCTCTCTCTCTCTCTCTGTGTGTGTGTGTGTATGTGTGTGTGTGTGTGTGTGTGTGTGTGTGTGTGTGTAGTGTGGCCTCACAAACAAGCTGTAGGAATGTCAGTTGTTGATTGTGTTTTATCTCTAGGGAGAACTGTGTTGCCTGAGCGGACCAATCAACAGACCGGAATTAGCATCAATCAGGGACAAGTGGGTCACTCCTCCAGAACTTATAAAGGTCAGGCTACGTTTTGATTAGTAAAGATCAGGATCCTACCCCCCCCCCCCCTTAATCAACTAGGTATTTGGTGGTGGGGAGCGGCTAGACGATCGCCTACCGAATCGAAGGTCGTGGTTCATTTCCTGATAGATCCAGACTTTTTTTTTATGACCATAGCTGCCAGGTCGACTTCGATTTTAAGGGGTACGAGGTAAATTCCTAGGATGTAAACGCGGCTGGCACATCATCTGCGAGTGCCGATTAGTCATTAAAATTTAAGTCTAGCCTTATACGCCCAATACACCTGAAGGCGTGGAAGACAATCGTTTACTTGTTTTCACTATTTTTTTAACTGTACAAATGTCAGATCCAATACGCAAATAAGAGAAGAGAACGGGCAAGATAACGTATCTAATTTTTTAAGAAAACGCAACTGGAACTACATCGGCTATGCACTCAGAATGGATCAGACCAGACTCTCCCATCAAACATTTATATGGACATCGGAAGGGAACAGACCAGACTCTCCCATCAAACATTTATATGGACATCGAAAGGGAACAGACCAGACTCTCCTATCAAACATTTATATGGACATCGGAAGGGAACAGACCAGACTCTCCCATCAAACATTTATATGGACATCAGAAGGGAACAGACCAGACTCTCCCATCAAACATTTATATGGACACCGGAAGGGAACAGACCAGACTCTGCCATGAAACATTTATATGGACATCGGAAGGGAAAAGCAAATGGAAAAGACCAAAAGAAACCTGCCTACAACTATCATCAGGGAACGCTCAACCATGGTCTAATGAGCATCCAAGACCTAACTCAGGGGGCAACGAACCGCCAGACATGGAGACCTATGACCTCTGCCCAATGCGCTGCCCTAGGCTCAAGAGGAAAGACTAACTATTTGGTGCTAGTGGAATATTTCAGCTGATCCAAGAACAATCAAGATACTGAAGTGTTGAAACACCTGTGTTGGTGCTGCAAGATACTGAAGTGTTGAAACACCTGTGTTGGTGCAGCAAGATACTGAAGTGTTGAAACACCTGTGTTGTTGCACCAAGATACTGAAGTGTTGAAACACCTGTGTTGTTGCACCAAGATACTGAAGTGTTGAAACAGCTGTGTTGTTGCACCAAGACCAGGGCGCATACTGGTCAGCAACTGCCTATACCTCTCAGTGGTCACCATATAAACGGGTTGCCAGCCAGAAGCCGGACACGCATAGACAGGCTCGGCATTTCCTTCCAAATCGTCATGCATTACCACCTTGAAGGAAAGCCTCTCAAAGTCGCTCTCTACTACCTGCTTGTTTGTGTGTGTGTGGGGGGGGGGGGTGGAAGCTTTGAGGGGGGGTGGAAGCTTTGAGGGGGGGGGGGTGGAAGCTTTGAGGGGGAAGGGGGTGGAAGCTTGAGGGGGGAGTGGTGAAAGCTTTGAGGGGGGGTGGAAGCTTTGAGGATGGGGGGGGGTGGGTGGAAGCTTTTGAGGGGGGGGGTGGAAGCTTTTGAGGGGGAAGGGGGTGGAAGCTTTGAGAGGGGAGTGGTGAAAGCTTTGAGGGGGAGGGGTGGAAGCTTTGAGGGGGGAGGGGGTTGAAGCTTTGAGGGGGTAGGGGTGGAAGCTTTGGGAGGGGGAGGGGGTGAAAGCTTTAAGGGGATGGGGTGAAAGCTTTGAGAGGAGGGGTGTAAGCTTTGAGTGGATGGGGCGGAAGCTTTGAGAGGAGGGGTGGAAGCTTTGGGGGGGGTGTAAGCTTTCAGGGGAGGGGTGTGGAAGCTTTGAGAGGGGAGGTGGAAGCTTTGAGAGGAGGGGTGGAAGCTTTGTGAGGGGAGGTGGAAGCTTTGAGAGGAGGGGTGGAAGCTTTGGGGGGGAGTGGAAGCTTTCAGGGGAGGGGTGGAAGCTTTGAGAGGAGGGGTAGAAGCTTTAAGGGGTGGGGAGGAGAGGTGTTCGTCTGTTCTATGTTCTTCACAATGAGTCCGAGAACCAGAGCCGGATTCAGATCCCCTGTTGCCACAGCATTTAGACGATTTGGTTCTGAGCACTTAAAAGATTTGGGTTTCCCAGTTTGAAGTTGACCACCCAGCAAGTAAAGAAGATTTGTCTACACAAATGTATATCCAGCCCACTGCGCCAAAAGGTAGAAAAATGAGGCCTTTTTTTCATGAAAACTGCAGGATAACAGCTTTGCTTTATACATTTTCTTTATTTCAGACGATGAAAAAATATGGCCTAAACTTCTTCCCCAGCGAAGACTCCATTAAGTTTGTCAATGTTCAGAGAAAGGTATCTATTTTACATATGAAACTTCTAGTGCTATACTTTTGAATTAGTGGTGGCAAATAGTGGTGACTGGGGTCTTGGTTCGAATGTAACAGTAGTTGGTATTACCTGTTTTGTGTCGTCTCTGAAAAGTTTCAATGAAAGGTACATTTTTCTAATTTTAAATTTTTTTTTGAAATTGTCACAAACTGTGAATATCTCCCCACTAAACAGCAGGGGAAACAGTGAAATATAACAGTAGTATTTGATGTATAGCGTAGGTAGTATAGTATGTGAGGAGTCATCCTTAAGGCTCAGCGGCTTACAGGGAACAAAGAAAGGAAAACCCGAGCCACCACATGACCTAATTAGGGTGGCTCGGTTTTTTTTTCTGTGTCTCATTTTTGTGGTTCGTTGTTTTGTTCGGCAGTTTACTGGATTCCATTTTAAGTTATATAGTATATTAGAGAAAGAGAGGGTATTGATCGGTTTTCTTGAGAGAGATAGAAAGTATATATGTTATATAGTAAAATATATAAATCTGATTATACGGGCGGGTTCAGCTGTGGCTCGAGTGATAGTGTGTGGTCAAACAACACTATCCTCATCATGAAATGCCATGTCAGCAGGCGATAGCGATCACGTCTCTCCCACTTAATGTTGCAGAACAAGTCAGTATGTCTGCCGATTCGTTTCTATACATATCTGCATAACCTGGACAAAATATCCAAAATATTGTGACTACCTAAGCTCTTTGAGGCGATGCTTGCTACTCTGCGCGAACCAAGCCTGTCTTGCCTTTCTCATCATGCTATGTCACAATGTATGTCTATTTTGGTTCACAAGCTAGCCGAAAACTGCCGTACTGGAATGAAAGATACCATTTTACTTTCTGTTTTTAGTTTGACTTTATTATTTATTTGTCTCTCAAAACAGAATCCGTTAACAGAAGAGCGAATGTACCAACAGATGGCGCTGACTGCATCAGCTGTGGCATTCTCCTGGTCCAAATGGAACCGTCAAGGAACAGACTACAACGAAATCGCTTTCAATGCAGCAGAGATGATGGTGGACCAGCCTGTACCTGAGGTGTGCGTATGTGTGTGTGGGGAAGGGGGGGGGGGGGGGGTCAGCAGAGATGATGGTGGACCAGCCTGTACCTGAGGTGTGCGTGTGTGTGTGGGGGGGGGGGGGGCGGGGGCAGGGGGGGTCAGCAAAGATGATGGTGGACCAGCCTGTACCTGAGGTGTGCGTTTGTGTGTGTGTGTGGGGGGGGGGGGTCAGCAGAGATGGTGGTGGACCAGCCTGTACCTGAGGTGTGTGTGTGTGTGGGGGGGGCAGGGGGGTCAGCAAAGATGATGGTGGACCAGCCTGTACCTGAGGTGTGCGTATGTGTGTGTGGGGAGGGGGGGGGGGTCAGCAGAGATGATGGTGGACCAGCCTGTACCTGAGGTGTGCGTGTGTGTGTGTGGGGGGGGGGGGCAGGGGGTCAGCAAAGATGATGGTGGACCAGCCTGTACCTGAGGTGTGCGTGTGGGGGGGGGGGGGTCAGCAGAGATAATGGTGGACCAGCCTGTACCTGAGGTGTGCGTGTGTGTGTGGGGGGGGGGGGCAGGGGGGTCAGCAAAGATGATGGTGGACCAGCCTGTACCTGAGGTGTGCGTATGTGTGTGTGGGGAGGGGGGGGCTTGTCAGCAGAGATGATGGTGGACCAGCCTGTACCTGAGGTGTGCGTGTGTGTGTGGGGGGGGGGGCAGGGGGGGGGTCAGCAAAGATGATGGTGGACCAGCCTGTACCTGAGGTGTGCGTTTGTGTGTGTGTGTGGGGGGGTCAGCAGAGATGGTGGTGGACCAGCCTGTACCTGAGGTGTGCGTGTGTGTGTGTGTGGGGGGGGGGGGGCAGGGGGGTCAGCAGAGATGATGGTGGACCAGCCTGTACCTGAAGTGTGTGTGTGTGTGGGGGGGGGGGGGGGTCAGCAGAGATGGTGGTGGACCAGCCTGTACCTGAGGTGTGCGTGTGTGTATGTGTGTGTGGGGGGTTAGCAGGGGAGGTCAGCAGAGATGATGGTGGACCAGCCTGTACCTGAGTTGTGGGGGAGGGGGGGGGTCAGCAGAGAGGATGGTGGACCAGCCTGTACCTTAGGTGTGTGGGGGAGGGGGGGGGGGGGGTCAGCAGCAGAGAGGATGGTGGACCAGCCTGTACCTGAGTTGTGGGGGAGGGGAGGGGTCAGCAAAGAGGATGGTGGACAAGCCTGTACCTTAGGTGTGTGGGGGGAGGGGGGGGGTCAGCAGAGAGGATGGTGGACAAGCCTGTACCTGAGTTGTGGGGGAGGGGAGGGGTCAGCAGAGATGATGGTACACCAGCCTGTACCTGAGTTGTGTGTCATGGGGGGAGAGGGGGAGGGGGTCAGCAGAGATGATGGTGGACTAGCCTGTACCTTAGGTGTGTGGGGGAGGGGGGGTCAGCAGAGAGGATGGTGGACCAGCCTGTACCTGAGTTGTGGGGGAGGGGGGGTCAGCAGAGAGGATGGTGGACCAGCCTGTACCTGAGTTGTGGGGGAAGGGGGGGTCAGCAGAGATGATGGTACACCAGCCTGTAACTGAGGTGTGGGGGAGGGGAGGGGGGTCAGCAGAGATGATGGTGGACCAGCCTGTACCTGAGTTGTGGGGGGGGGGGTCAGCAGAGATTATGGTACACCAGCCTGTAACTGAGGTGTGGGGGGGGAGGGGGGGTCAGCAGAGATGATGGTGGACCAGCCCGCACCTGAGGTGTGGGTGAGGGCAGGGGTTGTGTGGGAGGGGGCTTAGACAGTAAACAAGGTTACAAAATAGCTGGCCTGATAAATCTGAGCAGGGTAGTGAGATTTCCCCCTTCCCCTCAGACACACAAGACCACAAGACCACAAGACTAAAAGACTACAAGACTACAAGACTACAAGACCACAAGACAACAAGACCACAAGACCACAAGACCACAAGACTACAAGACTACAAGACTACAAGACCACAAGACCACAAGACCACAAGACTACAAGACCACAAGACCACAAGACCACAAGACAACAAGACCACAAGACTATAAGACTACAAGACCACAAGACCACAAGACTACAAGACTATAAGACCACAAGACCACAAAACTACAAGACCAAAAGACTATAAGACTACAAGACCACAAGATCACAAGACCACAATACCACAGGACCACAAGACTACAAGACCACAAGACTACAAGACCACAAGAACACAAGACTACAAGACTACAAGACTACAAGACCACAAGACTACAAGACCACAAGACTACAAGACCACAAAACCACAAGACTACAAGACCACAAGACTACAAGACCACAAGACCACAAGACTACAAGACCACAAGACCACAAGACCACAAGACCACAAGACTACAAGACTACAAGACCACAAGACCACACGACTACAATACTACAAGACCACAAGACAACAAAACTACAAGACTTCAAGACCACAAGACCACAAGACTAAAAGACCACAAGACCACAAGACCACAAGACCACAAGACTACAAGACCACAAGACTACAAGACTACAAGACCAACCACAAGACCACAAGACTACAAGACCAAAAAACTACAAAACTACAAGACCACAAGACTACAAGACCACAAGACTATAAGACTACAAGACCACAAGACAACAAGACCACAAGACCACAAGACCACAAGACCACAAGACTACAAGACCACAAGACCACAAGACTACAAGACTACAAGACCACAAGACCACAAGACTAAAGGCTACAAGACCACAAGACTACAAGACTACAAGACCACAAGACCACAAGACTACAAGACCACAAGACAACAAAACTACAAAACTTCAAGACCACAAGACCATAAGACTACAAGACCACAAGACTACAAGACCACAAGACCACAAGACCACAAGACCACAAGACTACAAGACCACAAGACCACAAGACCACAAGACTACAAGACCACAAGACCACAAGACCACAAGCACCGACAGAAACAAAACTATTGGGGGGGGGGGGAAGGGGGTGCGATTTATATATTTTTTTCTGTGTGGGGAGGGAGGGGCGCTTAGGCTTGAGAGACATAAGCTTTTTTTTAAAGTAATAAATAGTTATAGTAATAAAAATAAAAATAATAAGAATCAGCTAAATTGCAAATAAATATAATAATAAATTCATATGTGTTTTTTTTTAAAACAAAAAGAGCACTTATTTACATGGAGTGGAATTGAAAAGGGGGAGGGGGTGATGGGAAGAGACAGCGCAGCATTCTTACATTAAAGGAATTGGGGGACGGGGAGAGACATTGCAGCCTTCTTACATTAAAGGGGGTTTGGGATGGGGAGAGAGATCGCAACATTCTTACATTAAAGGGGGTGGGGGAGATGGGGAGAGACAGCGCAGCCTTTTTACATTAAAGGGGGTGGGGGATGGGGGGAGACATTGCAGCCTTCTTACATTAAAGGGGGTTTGGGATGGGGAGAGAGATCGCAGCATTTTTACATAAAAGAGGGTGGAGGTGATGGGGAGAGACAGCGCAGCCTTCTTACATTAAATGGGGTGGGGTATGGGGATAGACATCGCAGCTTTCTTACATTAAAGGGGGTGGGATGATGGGGAGAGACATCGCAGCCTTCTTACATTATAGGTGGAGGGGGTGGATGGGGAGAGACATCGCAGCCTTCTTACATTAAATGGGGTGGGGGATGATGAGAGACATCGCAGCCTTCTTACATTAAAGGTGGGAGGGGGTGGATGGGGAGAGACATCGCAGCCTTCTTACATTAAAGGGGATGGGGTGATGGGGAGAGACATCGCAGCCTTCTTACATTAAATGGGATGGGGAGAGACATCGCAGCCTTCTTACATTAAAGGTGGGAGGGGGGGGGGTGGATGGGGAGAGACATCGCAGCCTTTTTATATTAAATGGGGTGGGGGTGATGGGGAGAGACAGTGCAGCCTTTTTACATTAAAGGGGGTGGGGGCTGAGCCACCCAACGCCATCCTAAACTTTTTTTTTTTTTTTTTTGCGGGAAGGGATCCTTATGATATTGAAGCTCCCGGGTTCCAATGCACTTGCTAAGGACAACATACTCTTTAAGGAATTAACAAATGCAGAGTAGCAGAATCTGAGGTCAGCCTCTAAAGCGATATAAAGACGTAGGCCTATGCAAGTGGTACATGAGTGATACAGGTACTGAGGTGGATTCCAAGGAAACAGGATGTCATGGACCTTGCTGTATGGAGGAGGGAAATGGGTGTAAAGGTGAACATGATTGCAGAAAGGTTAGGAGCTGAGCTTCTGAGAAGAGGTAAATTACATAACTACATGGTAACAACGGTCCTGATATTCCCTGCTTTGACTAAGGAAAATGTTTCTAATTTAGACCGGATTTTACTAGTTATATTTACCATCCCCATGGGCTGTAATTTGCAAGCCTCACTGAAGCATAGTGTAACCTTCTTCTTTGTCTCTACTTCTGTCTCGACTGTGTCGGAGGTGTGGCAAGACTACACAAGTTGCACGCCAACCAATCAGCACTCGAGGTATGGTGTGGTCTATATCAGTCCGCCTCTTTGCTTTTCTAAACGTTTCCTGGTACGAATTCTAGTCTACGCCGACTTGAAATATTCGGTCACTCAGTAAAGTAAAAGTAAAGGTCCTTTTTCCACGCCTATTGGATTATAGGGCATATAGGGCTAGGCCTATATTTTATAGACCAATCAGCACTTAGTGGGTGTTGTGGTCAGCATCACTCTGGCGGGTGTGTGGGGGGGGGGGGGGGGGGGGGGGTCTGTGGGGGGGGGGGTGGGGGGGGGGTGGGGGGGGGGGGGGGGGGGGGGGGGGGGGGGGGGGGGGGGTGGGGGGGGGGGGGGGTGGGGTGGGGGGGGGGGGGGGTGGGGGGGGGGGGGGGGGGGGGGGGTGGGGGGGGGGGGGGGGGGGGGGGGGGGGGGGGGGGGGGGGGGGGGGGGGGGGGGGGGGGGGGGGGGGTGGGGTGGGGGGGGGGTGTGTGGTAGCTTTACTTTCCGGGACTGCACCGGGACATGGAAGTCAAGGTCACTTTTGAAAAATGTCCAGGGAGCGAACCTACGACCTTCCGATCCGCAAGCGAACGTCCGTTAACTCAGGTTCCACTTATTCATCGACAGGATGCCTGGTATGTAGTCATGGCAACAAAACGGCGGGTCACCAAGTTTACGGAAACATCTTCAGAGGATGATAGTGTCAGTGGTCTTAGAGAGGTGGGTAACACCTTATAGTTTGTGAGTGGTCTTAGAGAGGTGGGTCACACCTTATAGTTTATGAGTGGTCTTAGAGAGGTGGGTCACACCTTATAGTTTATGAGTGGTTTTAGAGAGGTTGGTCACACATTATAGTTTGTGAGTGGTCTTAGAGAAGTGGGTCACACCTTGTAGTTTGTGAGTGCTCTTAGAGAGGTGGGTCACACCTGTAGTTTGTGAGTGGTTTTAGAGAGGTAGGTCACACCTTATAGTTTGTGAGTGGTCTTAGAGAGATGGTTCACACCTTGTAGTTTGTGAGTGGTCTTAGAGAGGTGGGTCACACCTTATAGTTTATGAGTGGTCTTAGAGAGGTGGGTCACACCTTATAGTTTATGAGTGGTTTTAGAGAGGTTGGTCACACATTATAGTTTGTGAGTGGTCTTAGAGAAGTGGGTCACACCTTGTAGTTTGTGAGTGCTCTTAGAGAGGTGGGTCACACCTGTAGTTTGTGACTGGTTTTAGAGAGGTAGGTCACACCTTATAGTTTGTGAGTGGTCTTAGAGAGGTGGGTCACACCTTGTAGTTTGTGAGTGGTCTTAGAGAAGTGGGTCACACCTTATAGTTTGTGAGTGGTCTTAGAGAGGTGGGTCACACCTTGTAGTTTGTGAGTGGTCTTAGAGAGGTGGGTCACACCTTGTAGTTTGTGAGTGGTTTTAGAGACGTAGGTCACACCTTATAGTTTGTGAGTGGTTTTAGAGAGGTGGGTCACACCTTAAAGTTTGTGAGTGGTTTTAGAGAGGTGGGTCACATCTTAAAGTTTGTGAGTGGTCTTAGAGAAGTGGGTCACACCTTATAGTTTGTGAGTGGTCTTAGAGAGGTGGGTTTAACCTTATATTTT